>JAVHLU010002795.1:0-15461 GCA_036785755.1 Colletotrichum ledebouriae
GTATTTATTCTATAAAGGAAATACTTTTATAGTTATTATTTTATGTTTTCTACTTATGAAAGTGTTATTAAAGAGATATTATATAGGTATATAACTATATATACTATAGGTTTATATAACCTTTATAAGATTATTATAGAATTTTCTTTTTTAAGATATACCTTCGGTATTCTTACACCCCCCCGTAAGGTATATATTTTATTCATATATAGCTTATTATTATATTATTTTATATTATGTTATATTATACTCTCTTTATAAGTTATTTACTCTAATATAAAAACTCTTAAAACCCGGTAGGAAAGATAAAGAGGAAATTCTTAGAGTATTATATAATAATTACTAGGAGAAAAACCTAAAAACCTAACTCTTATAGATATAGAAGAAAAACTAGACTTTTATATAGTTATAGTTATTATAGTCTAATAATTTAGATCTATAATGCGGTTATTATCTAAATTATTAGTTATATTATTTATATAATTATTATTATTACCTATTATGTTTAAAAGATTATATAATTTTATTTTACCTAAGGGCTTTATTAATATATCCGTAATATTATTACTAGACTATATATAAAAGAGGAAAATCTCTTCTTCTATAACTAGATTTCTAGTAAAATAGTATTTAATATTGATATACTTAGCCTTTTTATAAAATTTAGGATTCTTAGCTAACCTTTAAGCTGAGATATTATCTATAAGTATTTTAGGCTTTATAAGGCTTTTATAGCCTAATTTATTAAGTATAAAGTTATAGCTATTATATATATATAGAGCCTCTTATGCTATATCTAATAAAGCTATATATTTAGCTTTATAGCTTAATAGGGCTACTGTGTTTTATTTAGAAGAAGAATAGGATATAATATTATATAAACCCTAAGTAAATATATAAGCTGAGGTTTATTTTCGATTATTAAGACCTCGTGCCTAATCTAAATCCGTAAATCTAATTATATTATTAAGCTTGGAATTACGCCGCAGCCCCTTTGTAAAAAGACTATAATAAATTCACCTAGTTCGTAGGTATAATTCGGGAAATACTATATAGGTATTTTAACCTATACCCTCTACTAGTTAAGGAAAATAATATAAGAACCCTCTACGTTCCTACTACTTATAAGTAAACCCTCTAAATATTACTATATAAAGTCGGATACGCGCTATACTAGGGCTAATTATATCGGAGCTAAACGGGCTACTAAGGCTCTCGTAGCCTAGAAAAGCTACTATATGAGATAACTCCTTAACCTAAAAGGTCGACCTTCTAGTAAGGTATTAAAGGTATTATAAACGCTATTATCTCAGAGGTAACTCCTTAACTAGAGAGGTCTTTCCTAAGAGGTTCTTATAGCTAGAAGCATAAGAAGCTCTGCTGCTGCGAGCAGGGCCTTATGCCTCTCCCTTATCCTTATCCTTATCTTAACTATGTCGGCACTAGACCCCGCATATAAATACGTCTAATTATATTATTATTATTAGGTATATCCTTACTATAGTTATAAATTAAACTATATTTAGGGAATTTATATATATATTCCTATATTCTATTAAGAGCTATAAAGTGCTTTTAGAGGGATTACTACTATTATAGGCATACGTTATAACCGCTAAAGTAATATCTAGCCTTATTCTTAAAGCTAGGTGTAATAGGGCTCCGATGTCTTATTAATATTATAATATTTCCTCTTTAGTTATATAGTTATTATTCTTATATAACTTTAAATTATTATCTATAGGGGTATAAGCCCTATAGACCTTTGTTTTATTATATTTATTAATTATCTTTTTCGTATACTTTATTTATTTTATATATAAATGTTTATTTATACGGTCTATTATTATTTCATTCCCTAGAAAAGTACTAGGCTCCCCTAAGCATTGAAGTTTTAGATGCTTTTGTATGTTATTATATATATAGTTATAGCTAGTATTATTATTGATAGCTAATAGCATATTATCAACATAACAGGCTAGAATAGCTTTATAGTTATTTTTATTTAATATAAATACCCCCTTATTATAAGGAGATACTTAAAAGTGATACTGAAGTAGTATTAACCGTAGGTGTTTATACTATAGGCGTGGGCTTTGTTTTAAGCTATATAAGGGTTTATTTAGCTTATATATTAAGCTATTATCCGTTGGATTATTATTATATATTAGTTTATTAGTATTTCTATTATATAAGAAACTAGTAGGTATCCTTATATATATAGATCCTTATTAATATCTACGTAGGTAAAAGCAGTAGTAATATCAAACTACTTGAATATATAGTTATGTTTTATAGGAAATATTAATATAAATCTATAGCTTTTAGGCCTATAAGTAGTGCTAAAAGTCTTAAGGTAATCTATACTAACGTGTTAGTTAAGACCTTGAACTACTTAACGGGCTTTATATTTTATATTTTATATTATTATTATTATTATTATTGTTATTATTATTATTATATTTTATTTTATAAGCCCAGCGGCCCCCTAGGGGATAAACTCCCCTAGGTTTAGATATAATATTCTAAGTATTATTATCTTTAAGTTGTTTTATCTCTATAAGCATAGCTTGAATCTAATTATCTATATATAGAGAGTATATTGCTTACTTATGGGTAGCTAGCTTACTAAGAGTAGTTACTACTAATATATAAGAAGCTTTATTTATAGTTATATTATTATTATTATTATTATTATTATTATTATTATTAATACCAGCCTCAATAGTTAGATTTAGTAAAGAGTTATTACTAGGATATAGGGGAGAAATCTTAATATTATTATTATTATTACTACTACTTTTAGTAGTATTATTATCGAATTGGGATTTAATATGTATAGGTAACTCTTTCTATTAAGTAATAAAGGTATTTTCTAATACAATAACGTCTCTCGACTATTACACCTTTTTATTATTAATATTATAGACCTTATTGAGTTCGGAATTACGCCGCAGCCCCTTCGCAAAAAGACTATAATCAATTCACCTAGTTCGCAAGCATAATTCGGGAAATACTATATAGGTATTTTAACCTATACCCTCTACTAGTTAAAGAAAATAATATAAGAACCCTATATATTCCTACTACTTATAAGCAAACCCTCTAAATATTATAAAGTCGGACGCGCGCTGCACTAGGGCTAATTATATTAGAGCTAAATAGGCTACTAAGGCTCTTATGGCCTAGAAATGCTCTCGCTAAACCTTCTAGTAAGGTAAAAGCTACTATATAAGATAACTCCTTAACCTAAAAGGTTAACCTTCTAGTAAGGTACTAAAGGTATTATAAATACTATTATATAAGAGGTAACTCCTTAACTAGAGAGGTCTTTCCTAAGAGGTTCTTATAGCTAGAAGTATAAGAAGCTCTATAAGCAGGGCCTTATACCTCTCCCTTATCCTTATCCTTATCCCTTAACTATATTAATACTAAACCCTATATATAAATATACTAAGCCTAAGTAAGGCACGCCTTTTAGTATAAATAATATAGAGGGGATTACTAGAGAGTTTAGCCTTAATATAATTAATAAAACCCGCTCTTTTATTAACTACTCCGCTATATATAAAGAGTATATTATTAATATAGCCCTTAAGAGGGCTTACTTTAATACCCCTATCGGGGACTCTATAAGGTATAATAGTATTAGAGCTAAGTAAATAAACTTAGTAGTAGAAGTTTAGTAGGTCGTTATATACTCTATAGAGTAGCCCTTCTTTAAGCAGGTCCTCTATATTACTAAGGTAGAGGTAGCCTAGGTAGCCTAGGCCTATTAGGGGAATATTAGTAAGTACGGCTTATGCTAACTACTTTAATATAGAGAGAGCGTTGCTAATAATAGTATAGCTAGTGGATAAAGCGGTAATAGAGGCGGTATTTAATAGTAGCGCGGGTAGTATATAAGAGGAAAAGTCGATAGTTTCGTAGTTTAAATAATTAAAAACTACGTTATTATTAATATAAAGTTAAAGATCGTGAGGCTATCTAGTGGGGCACGTATAAGTATAGCTATAGTTAGGAAAGGTAGTTAGTAATTATAATCACGTAACCGAAGGCTATGTATTATCAGGAGGCGCGGAGTTAGAAGGTCTGTTGCACTTAAGTAGGTAAAATCACTATGCAGTAGCCAGAGGCTATTATAGACCTTATAACTATTAGAGCTATAACTAATAATAGCTCCCTTTAAAGCTCTAGGGTTAGGCTTCTTTGTTAACGGATTATAATTTTTATAGTAGCATAAACTACCCTATACCCTTATATTATTTATACGAGGCTTTCGTTTATTATTTAACTCGAAGGGAGTTTTATTAAGTTCGGAATTACACCGCAGCCCCTTTGTAAAAAAAAGAACTATAATAAATTCACCTAGTTTATAAGTATAATTTAGGAAATACTATATAGGTATTTTAACCTATACCCTCTACTAGTTAAGGAAAATAATATAGGAACCCTATATATTCCTACTACTTATAAGTAAACCCTTATATAAAGTTAGATATACGCTATACTAGGGCTAATTATATTAGAGCTAAACGGGCTACTAAGGCTCTTATAGCCTAGAAAAGCTACTATATAAGATAACTCCTTAACCTAAAAGGTTAACCTTCTAGTAAGGTGCTAAAGGTATTATAAATACTACTATATAAGAGGTAACTCTTTAACTAAAGAGGTCTTTCCTAAGAGGTTCTTATAACTAGACGGATAAAAAGCTTTATAAGCAGGGCCTTATACCTCTCCCTCTTCCTTATCCTTATCCCTTAACTATATTAGTACTAGACCCTGTATATAAATACGCTAAGCCCGAGCGAGGCACGCCCTTTAGCGCAATATAGAGAGAGCGTTACTAACGATAGTATAGCTATTCTAGCGGATAAAGCGGTAATAGAGGCAGTATTTAATAGTAGCGCGGCTAGTATATAAGAGGATAAGTTAATAGTTTCGTAGTTTAAATAATTAAAAACCACGTTATTATTAACATAAAGTTAAAGATCGTGAGGCTATCTAGTATAATAGGTATATATAAGTATAGCTATAGTTAGGAAAGGATTACGTAACTAAAGGCTATATATTATTAGGAGGCGCGGAGTTAGAAAGTCTATTATACTAGAAAGAGCTAGAACCGATAGGAACTAGAAAGATAACAAATAATATAGCTCTACCTATAAACAGGTAAGAATATTAAGAGTAGGCTTAAAAGATATATAATATAATTCGCAGACCTAATTAAAAGAGATTATCTAAATTAGGTATAGATTTACTAAGAAAATACTTAAAAATAAGGTATAGGATTATTAAGGTACTAATTATAATAATATATATACTATACTAAAGTCTACTACGCTCCTCTCCTCTACGCTCTACTTTATAGTCTTCTTATAATAGGTCTATATACTAAGGGAGTTTTCTAAAGGTTATATAGCTAAGTTTATCTTATTTTATTCTAATTATCCCCTTAAGACTCTTTATAATATTATAAAAGAAAGTCTTAAAAAATAAATAAAACTACTTTATAGAAATAGTAAATAAACTCTATTTATAAATCTAATTTATTAATAATATCTTCTAAATAAGCGATCTTATTATTTAGAAGATCCCTTAGGTTTAACTATCTTCTATTATAAGTTATATCTTAATAATAGCCTTATTACTTCTTCCTCTTTATTATACTCCTTATCCTACTCTAATCCTTAATATAGCTAAAACTACCCGCCTTATTATACTAAGCGCGAGAAGTTAATTCTAATACGCTCCCTTAGGTATATTCTACTTAATCTAATCCTACTAGTTAACTCTCTACTAGATATAGTCTATATAGCTATAGTTATACTTATTTAAAGGACTAGGCCTCTTAGGATATAATAATATATTTATAAGTATAGTTCTTAGGTATAGCTTAATAGTTATACTATAACTTAGCGTCTATAAAACTTATAATTAAAGCTAATATCTAAGGTATTTAAGCTTATTATCTAGTATCTTAGATAAAGTAGACCTAGGTAATACTAATAAGCTATAAATAGGTTAAGAAATATCTACTATAGGAGATAGTATAATATTATTAGTATTTCTAAAGTCTATTATATTATTATCTATAAGTAAAGGAGTAAGAGGGCGTAAAGGGAAGAAAAGTGCTTTCTTAAAGTTTTCTTAGCTTAATAGGGTATCTTATAGAGCTATACTACTATTAATAGTTAAGTTATAGAACTCTATAGTAATTATAAATATATATTAAGTAACTAAGGGGATTTTAGAGTTAGAGAATAATATGCTATTACTTAAGGTTATTGTTATAGGCTACGCCCGGGTTAAGCCTACCTAGGCTTCTGCCTAGGTTTACCGCCTTAAGGAGCTACCTAGGGCCTACCTAGAGCCTACTTAGTTATTCCCTATAGACTAGCGAAATCTCTACTAGAGAGGAAAACTTCCCTTTTTTTCCTCTTTAGCTTAAATAAATAGTATTATAGGGACCTTATATTAAATAAACTCAGGTCTAACCCCTTATATATTTAAGCTTACTACTATAATAATAATAATAGGTCGAGCGCTACTCCCTACTAGTTAGTAAGATAGTTAATAGTAGCACGGCTAAAACTTAAGATAAGCTATTATAAGCCGATTTAATAGTAATAATAGAGTCCCTCTAGTAATAGTTATAGGAGGTTAAGTAGGGGAATAGCTAATACATAGCTATATAAACCCCTATAAGTACTACTAGTAAGGTACTAGTAATACCTAGTATAATATACTAGAAGCTACTACCCCTACCCCTAAAGTTTTTAAGTAAGTAGAAGGAATATACTACTTAGGTATAGTAAATAAGGTATAAGATTACTATAAATAGAGTATTCTATACTATAGATATAGAGGTATAGTACCTTATTAACTCCTACTTAGATATTATAGCCTAATAGGTAGTCTCTACTTTCTATAGAGCTAGGGGGGATAGGGGGAAATATAACCCTAAGGACTTTATAGCCTACCTAGATTAGATATATAAGGACCTAAATATCTAGTTATAAGCTATAGCCTAACTATAGACCCTCTAGTAGAAAGAGAATAAATCCCTAGTAACCTTCTTACTAAGATTTAAGTAAATACTAGCTAATATAAGTAATATAAACTAGCTTAGCTAAGTCTAGATCTTATTTCTAGAGGCCTCCCTTACCCCTAGGCTAAGGGACTAGCTAATTACTATTAACTTATTAGCTAATTATAGTAGCTAGCTCTTAAAGGTCTAGAGTATTATATAGAAAGTAGAGTACTAGAAGGTTACTAGTAACTACTTAATAACTTACTAGAGACCTATTACTAAGAATACTAAGGGGGATACCTATATAACTAGAGCGGTATATATCTTATAAGTTAAGGAAGTAAGATATTATAATTACTAAAACTCTAGATCCTCCTTAGGTATCTCCCTAGTATAATATTAGTAACCTTAGAAGGGTATAAGGGACCCCTATACTTATTATACTTATAGAACTAGAGGCTATATTACTTAGCACTACCCTAGTAAGGAGGACTAGCTATCTAGGGTTATAAAAGTAAGGACCTTAAAAGAAGAAATAATATATTATAAGGTTATAAATAACTACTAAGTAGTAACTAACTCCTTAGAGGAAAATAAGAAGTTAGGAAAAGACTAACTCTAGAGTAAGATTAAGCCCCGGAGCTTATTAAAGAGGAGATATTAAGTTAGGAAGAATATAAATAGGAATAACTAGCTAATAATAGGCTTATTATTATTTAAGTTAGAGTTAATAGAGGATATCTAGCTTACGCCCTAGTAGATATTAGGAGTAATACTTATATAATAATTAACCTATCTCTAGCTTAATACCTCTACTTTTTATATATTAAGAAGAGATACTAACTTATAAGAGGGTATATACTTAGTAGACTATTATTAGGTAACGCGCTAGGTATAGTAGTATTTAACCTAGAAATAAGTAGCTATACCTAGCGTATCTTTATATATATAGTTAATAGCCTAGACCTTAATATCCTCTTAGGGCGCCTTTAGATAGAATATAGCTAAGTTATTTATAACGCTATAGCTTACTAAGTATATTATAGGAGGGGATAAGTTAGGCTATACCTAAAGGATTAAGAAGAAACTCCCTTTATAAAGGAAATAAGGGCTACGAGGTTCCTTAATATACCCTTATTCTCTATAATTTACTAATACCTAGCGAGATAATAGGGTAAGTACTAGGAGGGTATTAAAAAGGTATTAGTATAAGCTATTAGCTTATCTAATATTTAGAAAGCCTTAAACCTAAGACTAAAGGAGGATTAATAATACTATCTACTAGACTAGGTTTTAAGGCAGTTTCCTAACTTATTTAACCCTAATAAGGCTTACTTATTACCCCCTAGGTAACTAGGGGTAGATTATTAGATTAACCTTATATTAGGATTAGATAAGAGGGAGCTACTACTCCCCTAGAGCCCCCTCTATAATATATTAAGAGAAGAGCTACTAGTACTAAAAAGGACCTTATAAAACCTCCTAGATAAGGGGTTTATTAGGGCTAGTAGCTTATTTACTAAGGTACTAATACTCTTTATAAGGAAGCTTAGTTAGGGGATTCGCTTCTATATTAACTATAAGGCCCTTAATATAATTATAAAGAAAGACTACTACCCTCTCTTACTAATCTCTAAGATACTACGCTAAGTAAGCATAGCTAAGTAATATACTAAGCTAGATATAATAATAGCTTTTTATAAGCTAAGGGTAGTAGAGGAGTACTAAGAGAGAACTATATTCTATATCTAGTATAAGATATTTAAATAAGTAGTCTACCTATTTAGCCTAACTAGCGCCCCTACTAGCTTCTAGTAATATATTAATAGCACCCTATAGGACTTCTTTAATAACTTTATTACTACTTATATAGATAATATATTAATTTATTTAAATAGAACGAGGGAAGCCTATAAGAAGAAGGTCCGGGAGGTCTTCTAGAGGCTAGCTAATATAAGCCTAAACCTTAACCCTACGAAGTGCGAATTCTTAGTTAAGAGGGTTAAGTATATAGGGTTTATTATAATAATAAGAGAGGGTCTCTTCTATAACCTTAAGAAACTCTAGGTAATTACTAAGTAGTTACCTCTTACCTCCTTAAAAGGGGTCTAGAGCTTCCTAGGGTTTATAAACTATTATAATATATTATACTAGAATATAGGGATATTATTAGACTACTTATACTACTTATTAAGAAGAATATAACGTTCTAATAGGGAGATAATTAAGAACGAGCCTTCTTATATCTTAAGTAGCTTTTTAATACCTAGCTAGTACTCTACTAGTTTAGTCTAGAGAATAAGATTATTATTAAAACTAATTATTTAGGATTTATACTAGGAGGGATACTCTTATAAGTTAACCTAGAGGGTACCTAGCGCCTTATAATATTTTACTCCTAGAAGCTCTTACCTATAGAGTATAACTACTCTATTTATAATAAGGAGCTCCTAGTAGTCCTTTCTTACTTATATATATAAAGGGCGGAGCTATATAGTATAACTACCTTTAAGGTACTAACTAACTACTAGAGGCTTAAATACTTTATAAAGAAGTAGCGCCTTATAGAGTACTAGAGCTAGTAGGTAGAGGAGCTATCCTAGTATAATTTTATTATTAAATACCGCCCTAGTAGGGAAGTAGTAGCCCCTAATACCCTCTCTTAGAGGGAATAAGATATATTATAAGGGTAGGATAATAAGTAGAAGTAGGGGAGGGTCTTATAGCTAATACTAAACTACGCCTACCCCCGCGGGGACCCTATAATTAGCCCCCTAGTAAGGAGAAGTTAAAAGGGCTATACTAATATCCTAGATATTATAGTCTTTAATAGTAACCCTAAACTATAGGCGCTATAGCTAGAAACTATAAGGAAGGATATAATATATAAGGCTATATACTATGTAATTACTTACTAGCTTTAGAGCTTCTTATTAGATATAAAGGCTAAGGTTTAAATTAATAAGTATAATATTAATAATTAGAGGAGGCTAATATTTAGGGGGAGGCTATAGGTACCTAGCGGGGAGGATAATAATAACTTATTAGGGGAGCTCTATATAAAGATTATCTAATAGAGCTATAACTTAAGTATAACTACTTACCTAGGCTATAATAGCACGCTAGAAATAGTAAGCTAGCGGCTCTATTAGCTAGGATAATTATAGATAGTATAGAGATTTATAAGGAACTATAATATCTATAGAGGGATATATATCTAGAGGTAAGCTAAGAGGGGCTTCCTTAAGCCCCTACTAGTACCTACCTAGTTATACTTAGACCTCTTAATAGACTTTATTATAAACTTACTACTTATAAAGGATAATACTAGCTAATACCTATAGGTTATAGTAAATAGGCTAGGTAAGTTAGTAATACTAGAGGAGATAGGTACTATAGAAGTAGAAGCTTATACCTACTAGTTCCTTACCTCCTATTCCTAGTTCTAGAGGTTCTTATATAATATTATTAGTAATTAAGGGTCTAACTAGGTAAGCTACTTCTAGGCTAAATTCTACTACCTTACTAGTATAAGGAGGCTATTAAATACTACTTATTACCTATAAACTAATAGTAGTATTAAGAAATAGAACTAGGAGATATAAGCTATCCTATATATATTATATAACCTAGGTATAGGATAACTAGGGGTAGCTCCTACCTATTACCTAGCTAGCGCTTTATAATAGGGTTAGTAATATAACTAGGCTCTCGCTATTCTTTTTAGAATATAGGTACTATACTAACCCTATACTTATAATAAATAATATAATAGAGGAAGTCCCCTCTAGGGATATAGTAGCTACCCTCCTAGTAATAAGACTATAGGAGGTAGTAGACTTCGTCTAAGTAAGTATTATAGCTACCTAGTAGTATAGCAAGGAGAATGCGAACTAATATAAGATACTTATAGAGGAGTATTAAGTAAGTAATAAGGTCTAGCTTTTAATAGCTAATTATAAGAGCTATTAGCCTAGTAAGAAGCTATTATAGTTATACTATAAATATATTATAATTAGAGTCCTAAGCCTATATATTATTAGGTTAGACGTGCTTAGTAATATCTACCTAAGGTTCTATATAGACCTCCTCTAGAGGGTACTAGAGGACCCCTAGCTACTACTAATTATAACTAATAATAGTAGATTTAAGTAGTATATAGAGGAGATATATATAGCGCGATAGAAGGCGGTTAGGCGAGGGTAGAGATATAAGGTCCTAGTTAAGTAGGAGGGGTATATAGAGCCTACCTAGGAGCTTATAGAGGCTATTATAGAGACTGCTATAGTAAATAGGTATAAAGCCCTATATAGACTAGTTATAGATAATAATAGTAACCTAGCCTACGCCTAGGGGGGAGCTAGCTAGGAGGGGGGATAGTATTATAAGCTATGCCTAGGTTAAGCCTACCTAGGCTTCTACTTAGGTTTACTACTTTAAGGAGCTACCTAGGGCTTACCTAGAGCTTACCTAGTTATTCCCTATAGACTAGTAAAATCTCTACTAGAGAGGAAAACTTCCCTTTTTTTCCTCTTTAGCTTAAATAAATAGTATTATAGCAACCTTATGTTAAATAAACTCGGGTCTAACCCCTCGTAGTTATACTACTAAAACATAGAAATAATAATCCTTCTTAAATTAGAGCTCTAGCCTATTTAATATACTAGAGGCTATATATAAATCTATCCCTCTACTAAACTAAATTAACTATATAGGTATTAATTAATAGGAGCTTTCGGAGTTATAGAGGGGCTCCTATCTTATAATACTATATATTAAGGTCCTATATAGCCTTAATAAAGCGCTAATTGCTATTCTAATCCTATATAAAGTTATAATAGAAGTAGTAGCTAGTTAACTAGTTTATAAAGATTATAGCCTAGTAATAATTACTATAGTTCAGTAGAAAGAAAGCCCTAGTAGTATCCTAAAGATTCTTCGCTTCTACTCTTTTAAGCTCTATAGAAGCCTTATTAATTTCTTTCCTAAGTTACTAGGCTAGTTTATAGATTAGGGTATAGATATTATAAAGGTAGCTCTAAATTATAAATATAAAAAGGGCTATAACCTCTAAATTATCTAACTCCTTTTATCTTATTAGCTTCCCTTATATATTATAAAGGTTTAATATATTTTCTACTTAAGCTAAGGTTATAATAGATAACCCTCTTCTATACTATGTTATTAAGTAATTTATAGATTCTTAGTTTTATTATATATACTATAGGACTACTAGTATAGGCTTATCTTTATTTAGTATAGGGTTCCTTTTAGGTCTTATAATATTAAATCCTACTAAGGTATTAGTAGGGTTAAATATAATATCTCTTAGGGTAATAAGGGCTAAGTAGGGCGATATAGATAGTTTTATAGACCTAGGGTAGTTAAGATATTTTATAAAATTAGCTAGTAATTATAAGTTATAATCCCTCTTCTACTTCTTATAGTTATTTCTTCTCTTTATATTTTAAATATTTAGTTCCTTTAATAATCCTTCCTCTATATCTAACTCTTCTAGATTAATAGGAACTATTAGACTAGTTTATAAATTAGTATCCTTAGGTATTAGTAGGTTAATATTTATCCTATTTAGAGAGGAAACCTCTAAGTTTATAAATTAAGAGGTATACTTAGCTATCTAATATTTAATATCTTCTTAAGCTATCCTTTTCCTAATATCTTTATTTCTTAATTTAAAATATTAATTATATAGAATTCTATCTATTTTTAATTAGGTCTAGTATCCTTTAGGAGGTATTTTATTAGTAAAAGCGTTTAATAAATAATTAATCTAAGCTTAATACCTAATTTTAATAGGCTACTTTAGAGGTATTAAGCTTCTAATCTATATAAAAGACCTAAGCTAATTAATAAAGTAAAGACTAGAGGCTTATAGTAGAGGGTCTATATATTAAAGTTCTACTAGGTATAATTATATTATTAAAACTTCCTTAGCCTTATATCTTAATAGAAAGCTCTTAGTAATAAATATTAGAGTTTATAGTTATCCTTTAGCTCCTCTCCTTAACTACTAATTATTATAAAACTAGTTTCTCCTATCTTATAAGTTAATTAGTAGACCTATAATAACTACCTTAGTAGACTTAGGCGCTTATAGATAAATAGGGAGTATATTAAGGGACTTAGCTTTAATTTAGGTAATTATAATATCCCTTATATCTCTATCTTTAAGATTATTTACTATACCTCTAAATATCTTATAGCGGAGTAGTTAGCTAGGCTTAGTAAGCTTTATAATATAGTAAGTAGCTACTAAGATATCCTTAGTATATATTAGAGTTATTATTTTAAGTATATTAATAGTATTAAATATACTAGTTATAACTTACTATAAGTATAAAGGGCGAATTATCTCCTCTATTACTTCTAAGGTCTTATTCTAACGCTTAATAAGGATATATTTTAATATTATATTAAAAGGGTCTATCTAACTAGGGATATTATCTATCCTAAGTAGAGGGTATATACTATATTTAATTAGCTAAGGCTAGTAACTAAGCTTATTAGGAGGTTTAAAGCTTAGGATATCTCTATTATTTTATCCCTATACTTAAAACCTACTTATACTTAGTTTATTAGGTATAAGCTCTATTAAAAGTCTAATTTTAAAAATAAGAAGGTTTATAGATTTTAACTCTTAGATCTATATATCTAACGCTTTATTATTATAAAAGATAACTTTCCTTATTATAATATATAAAGAGAAAAGTTAATAAAGGGAAAGTATAAGTAATTTATAAACTAGAGAGCTAAATAAAAGTAATATTTAAAAAAAAGGAGGAGCTATAATATAATAATTAATATTATATAGTTAGTAGATAAATTAAGTTTAAAAGTAAATAATATATATATAAGAGAGAGAGAAACTAGAGGGCTTAAGGGGTAAGGAGGACGTTCTTATATCTACTAATTGCTTTAATAATATTATAATTTATTAGTAGCTTATAAAAGGAATAATTAACTCTCCTCCCTTACCCTCCTTAGCTTTAATAAAATAAAACGAACTTAGGATAAAAAACCTATAATAAATAGAATAATAAATTAGAGTAGTTATATATAAGGAAAGAATAAATAAAATAATAATTAGTAGTAGCTATTAAAATAAGTAGCTTAGTTATATATTAAATAAGTATCCTCCTCTATCCTCTATTATTAACTTCTCCTCTTATAATAACCACTTTTAGCTAGCTATTTTAATCTTTATTTAACCCCTTTATACTTTTTTTCTTATATCTATAAATTATATCTTCTTATTATAGCTAATCATAACTTCTTTATCTTAGGTATTAAAAATACTAACTAACCTCGCCCTTATTATCTCTTATTAGTAATACCCCTTTAGGTCCTTAGTCTTAATATCCCTATACTTAAAATAAAGAAAAATAATATACCTCTTTTTATCTAATACTCTAATAACTAACTTTAGGTATTCCTTCCCTTCTTTTTAATATCCCTATACTCTAGCTAATAATTATAATTCTTAAGTAGTTATAAGCCTTATTTAGCTTTAACTTAATATCCCTAGTAATAAATACTTAGAGTTAGCCTTTATAATATAGATATTCTCTAATAAGACTACTAAAGTAATAAAGCTAGCTTTCTAAAAGGCTTATCTTAGTAAATAGGACTTTAAATAAATATTTAGAGTAACTAAGTAGTCTAGAGAATTCTATTATTAAGTCTTTATCTATACCTCTACTACTTTCCTCGCTAGCTTATAGGAGATAAAGGTCTTTTAGTATATAGTAGCTATATATAGTTTATTTATTTAATCCTAAGGTAGTTATAATATAGTATCCTATATTTATTATAAAGAGCAGGCTTATACTACTAGGAACCCTATAACTAGCGTTTATATCTATAAACTATAATTTAAGTATATCTCTATACTAAGCACTCCTTATACTAACTACTTCTTCTATAAAACTTAAGAGAGTTACTTATATAATAACCTAAGTATTTATAAGTACTATAAGTATAGAATTAAGTATAATAACAAGGTAAGGAGGAATAGAGAATTTAATAGTATTAAGGAGATCCTATAGTCCTAAATTCTAGTAGATATTATAGTTATAGCTATAACTAAGTTTAACTTCTCACTCCTTTATAGTAAATATTATTAATAAGCCTAGGAATATTACCCTAAAGCTAGGTTTATATACTCTTATTACTCTTTTATAATAGAGCTACCTCTAGAGTTTAACCTTATAGAAATTATATACTACTTAGGGCTTTATATTATAAATTAAGATAAGAGAATAGGGTTTCTAGATATATTTATATAATAATTAAGGGGGGGGGGGGGGTAGTAAAAAGAAAAAGAGAATAAGAAGCTAGTTAGGTTTTAATAAGAAATTAAGATAAATAATATATAAATAGGTTTATAAAGCTAATATTAAAGTATATT
>JAVHLU010002796.1:0-15460 GCA_036785755.1 Colletotrichum ledebouriae
ACTTTATATAGTAATATTTAGAGGGTTTGCTTATAAGTAGTAGGAATATATAGGGTTCCTATATTATTTTCCTTAACTAGTAGAGGGTATAGGTTAAAATACTTATATAGTATTTCCCGAATTATGCCTGCGAAGTGGGTGAATTTGTTATAGTCTTTTTGCGAAGGGGCTGCGGCGTAATTCCGAACTTAATCTATAGTAATCTTATACCTTATCTATTATACTAAAGTAGTATACTCCTTTTACTTACTTAAAAACTTTAGGAGTAGGGGTAGTAGCTTCTAGCGTACTATACGAGGTATTATTAGTATCTTACTAGTAATACTTATAGGGGTCTATATAGCTATATACTAGCTATTCCCTTACTTAACTTCTTATAACTATTACTAGAGGGACTTTATTACTACTACTAAATTAGCTTATAATAGCTTATCTTAAGTTTTAGCTATATTATTATTAACTATCTTACTAACTAGTAGGGAGTAGCGCTTAACCTATTATTATTATTATAGTAATAAGCTTAAATATATAAGGGGTTAGACCTAAGTTTATTTAATAGGAGGTTATTATAATATTATTTATTTAAGCTAAAGAGGAAAAGGGGAAGTTTTCCTCTCTAGTAGAGATTTTACTAGTTTATAGGGAATAACTAGGTAAGCCCTAAGTAGGCCCTAGGTAGCTCCTTAAGGCGGTAAACCTAGGTAGAAGCCTAGGTAGGCTTAACCTAAGCGTAGCCTATAACACTAGTTAAGCTAAATAAGTAAACTACTTACTTAAATAACTTATACTAGGTATAGAATATAGTTCTCTCCTAATACTCCTCTATTACTCTTAACTTATAAAAAGCTATTACTCTATCTAGCTTAGTATATTACTTAGCTATACTTACTTAGTATAATATCTTAGAGATTAGTAAGAGGGGGTAGTAGTCTTTCTTAGTAATTATATTAAGGGCCCTATAGTTAATATAGAAGCGAATTCCCCTACCTAGCTTCCTTATAAAGAGTACTAATACCCTAGTAAGTAAGCTACTAGCTTTAATAAACCCCTTATTTAAGAGGTTTTATAAGTTCTTTTTTAATACTAGTAGCTCTTCTCTTAATATATTATAGAGGGGGCCCTAAGGGAGTAGTAGCTCCTTTCTATCTAGTCCTAATATAAGGTTAATCTAGTAGTCTACCCCTAGTTACTTAAGGGGTAATAAGTAAGCCTTATTAGAGTTAAATAGATTAAGAAAGTCCCTTAAGACCAAGCTTAGTAAATTATATTATTAATCCTCCTTTAGTTTTAGGTTTAAGGCTTTCTTAATATTAGCTAAGCTAATAGCCTATACTAGTACCTCTATAGTACCCTCTTAGTACTTATATACTATCTCGCTAGGTATTAGTAGATTATAGAGAATAAGGGTATATTAAGGAACCTTATAGCCCTTATTTCCTTTATAAGGGGCGTTTCTTCTAAATCCTTTAGGTATAGCCTAACTTATCCCCTCTTATAATATACTTAATAAGCTATAGTATTATAAATAACCTAGTTCTATTCTCTCTAAAGGTACCCTAAGAGGATATTAGGGTCTAGGTTATTAATTATATATATAAAAATATACTAGATATAACTACTTATTTCTAAGTTAAACGCTACTATACCTAGTATATTACTTAGTAATAGTCTACTAAGTATATACCCTCTTATAAGTTAGTATCTCTTCTTAATATATAAAAAGTAAAAGTATTAAGCTAGGGAAAGGTTAATTATTATATAAGTATTACTCCTAATATCTACTAGGGTATAAGCTAGATATCCTTTATTAACTCTAACCTAAATAATAATAAGCTTATTATTAGCTAGTTATTCCTATTTATATTCTTCTTAACTTAATATTTCCTCTTTAATAAGCTTTTAAGCTTAATTTCGCTCTAGAGTTAATCTTTTCCTAACTCCTTATTTTCTTTTAAAGAATTATTTACTACTTAATAGTTATTTATAACCTTATAATATACCAGTTTTTCTGTTGAATTTTTATTTTTATAACCCTAGGTAGCTAGTCCTCCTTATTAGAGTAGCGCTAGGTAATATAACCTCTAGCTCTATAAGTATAATAAGTATAGGGGTCCCTTATACGCTTTTAAGGCTATTAGTATTATACTAGGGAGGTACTTAAAGAGGACTTAGAGTTTTAATAGTTATAATATCTTACCTCCTTAACTTATAAGATATATATAGCTCTAGTTATATAAATATCCCCCTTAGTATCCTTAGTAGTAAGTCTCTAGTAAGTTATTAAGTAGTTACTAAAGACCTTCTAGCGCTCTACCTTTTATATAATACTCTAAACCTTTAAGAGCTAGTTATTATAATTAGTTAGTAAGTTAATAATAATTAGCTAATCCCTTAGCTTAGGGGTAAGGGAGGCCTCTAGAAATAAGATCTAGATTTAACTAGGCTAGTTTATACTACTTATATTAACTAATATCTACTTAAATCTTAATAAAAAGGTTACTAGGGATTTATTCTCTTTCTACTAGAGCGTTTATAATTAAGCTATAGCTTATAACTAGATATTTAGGTCCTTATATATCTAGTCTAGGTAGGCTATAAAATCCTTAGGGTTATATTTTCCCCTATCCCCCCTAGCTTTATAGAAAGTAAAGACTACTTATTAGGGTATAGTATCTAAATAGGAGTTAATAAGGTATTATACCTCTATATCTATAATATAGAACGCCCTATTTATAGTAATCTTATACCTTATTTATTATACCTAGGTAGTATATTCCTTCTATATACTTAAAAACTTTAGGGGTAGGGGTAGTAGCTTCTAATATATTATACTAGGTATTACTAATACTTTATTAGTAGTACTTACAAGGGTCTATATAGCTATATATTAGCTATTCCCCTACTTAACCTCCTATAACTATTACTAGAGGGACTCTATTACTACTACTAAATTAGCTTATAATAGCTTATCTTAAGTTTTAGCTATATTACTATTAACTATATTACTAACTAGTAGGGAGTAGCGCTTAACTTATTATTATTATTATAATAATAAGCTTAAATATATAAAGGGTTAGACCTAAGTTTATTTAATAAGAAGTTATTATAATATTATTTATTTAAGCTAAAGAGAAAAAGGGGAAGTTTTCCTCTCTAGTAGAGATTTCGCTAGTCTATAGGGAATAACTAAGTAAGCCTTAAGTAAGCCCTAGGTAGCTCCTTAAGGTAGTAAACCTAGGCAGAGGCCTAGGTAGGCTTAACCTAGGCGAGCCTATAATACTTACTTATTATACTAAGTAAGTACTTTCTATTTAATAAGCCTAAGAGCTTATTTAAAATATATTAAAAATAGTACTTATTAAATAGGGGTATTAGCTCCGCTTCTATACTTCTACTAAGGGGAGGAGGGCTAGGAGAGGGCTCTAAACTACTCTCGCTAATACCCTCCTCTCTATCTATTTTCTTAGGGATTATAATAATAATAAGGTTAGTGATATTCTAATATATAGTTATAATAATAAAAGAATTATAACTTACCAGGGGCTATTTTCTTAAACTACTTAGGAGAGTAATCCTAGGGCTTCTTAAGGTATAAACCCTTACCCTTACTCTTAAAGTTACCCTCTATACGTCGCTTCTACTTCTTCCTTCTACTAATTATATAATATATTAATATACTATATATTTATAATAAGAAGGAATAATATATATATAACCTTATTATTACTCTCTAGGGGAGGAGGGCACGCCCCTCTACCCCTAGCTTTATTCTTACTTTTAGTAGTATATGCTTTCTTAAGGGCTATAGCCTAGCTAGTCTTCTTTTTAGGAGGTATTTATAGATATATTAATATTTTATAATAACTTTCAAGATTATTATATAATATAAGCGCACGCGCGCGCGTATAATAAGGTTATTATTAGTATAAAGTTAGATATATATATATATAGTTCTTATATTATATATAGGGAAGAGTTAAAAAGGTAAAAGGGTAGCTAGGTTATTTTATTTAGAGTTAATATAATAATAACTACCCTACCTAAGTTAATAGGAGATAGTACATTCTATTACTATTAGTAAGAGTTAGTAAATAGGAAGTATTATAATAATAATAATTATTATTATAAAAGTAGAAAACTATAACTATTTATACTTTACTTATACCTAATATAAATAACTTTACTTTATTATCTCTTTTATAAATAAGCTTATTAATAGGTTATTAATAAATATATCGCTTTATATTTAGGTATTTTAAGGGATATTATATAATTAGGTGCTTTTCTAGCTATTATTATATCTAAGGGGGTATATTATAATACTTTTAATATTACTTATTCCTAGTATAATATATAACTAAAGTTAGCTCTAGAACGACCTTTTTCTAGAGGTTATTCCTTTAACTATAGTTATAAGCGACTATATTATAGCTACTCTTATCATAATAGAATAAGGTCTTTAGTAACTATAAATATAGCCCTATAGGACGTTTCTCAATATAACCAGTTCGCAGACGAGTTCCCGTAGACACTCTCATTTCAGTTCTCGTCAACTCACGGCCTAGACCGAAGCGACCGGGCAAGGATAACATTGGCAATAGCATAGCCGCAGGCTTTCCTCGGGATTCCTATATGACAAGTAGAGAGGAGAAGCACAGTCGTTTCAATCAACATCAGAATCTGGACCTAGGTTTCGACGACACGGATGTCGCCGAGGAGAGAGAGAGCACCAAATCCCCGGCGACGGCGTATCCAGGTACAGCACTGGTGACCGGCTTCTTGATATGCACGCGCGATTGTCCGAAGGGCCCAGTGTTCCGGCCGTCGACGTTGTGGTTGATGTCGACGATGGACCCGCTGTAGGGCCCGAGCTGTACTTCGCGACCTTGTGCAGGTCGAAACCCGCGCAGAATGTGCCGTTGACACCGTAAAAGACGCCAATCGCTTTTCCTCCAAGGCCCTCAAGTCTCCTTGACATGCAGTGAAGAAAGGTGGAGATTGGATGGAGTAGTCTACCAGTCTGGGTATAGTGACATTCTATAAGAAATCACAAGGCTCGCACAGAATTCGTGATCAACACCGAGATTTTAAGTAAAACCCAAGAAGAAGCCTTGGAGGATTGTCAAAAAGAGTGTACTACTTCGACATAATAAAACTTAAGGTCCATCCAGGATTCGAACCTGGGCCTACGGAATATTCCAATTGTAATCAGAATCCGACGTCCTAACCAACTAGACTAATAGACCTTGAAACACGAAGATACTCAATGAATTGTGATCGACCAGTGGTCACGGAATTCAAAATCGGTTAGGTGCGGGTGCAGAGCCTTTATTGTGGGTAACGAAGTGGAACTATCCCGAGGGCGGGACCCGTATGATGAGCAATCCGTTACACATGAGGGTCTTGTCAACAAGAGACTTATAAGTCTAGAAAGTCTAGGGACTACAGAAAGAGCTATTATGTGCCGATATTGCACAGAAGTCTGGTTCGAAGTGTTGACGATAACTAGTTGGCTGCTGACCAGCTATTTGACAACTCGCCGCAGCTAATCGGCTTCATACCAAGACGGCCTCAACACTGCAACAGGGCAGTGTCAAAGAGATGCCTAACAAAAAGACATACCGTTCATCGGCGATGTCTAGCGACACTACACTCGGCCTGCATGCGTCGTCCGAGCCTTCACAACACGGAGTCTACGTCGGGTGGTTGGCACGCAAGGCTTGCGCACGCTACTTGATTTGGCCGGTACCAGATTTTGGGTGCCGTTCGCGCTTTCAGACGAACCTAGGCCTTTGTTTCGAAACGGCAACTGATAGATGAACGGGGTTTGTTTCGTCGGATGTCAAGATCGGACATCGTCAGGGAGCCCGGAAGCGAGCTCAACAGACAAGCGACATTAGATGGTCGAGGAACGACAGTATCAGTTGACGTCGAGTGTTCAGATGAGATGCTGCAAGACAGCGAACTGCGGTGATTTTAATGTTGCCTGCCTCCTTCAAGCACTCTATTGAGTGCATTGAGATCGGCTGTCTAGACTCTGGTGAGTTGTGCTGACGGAGGCAGAGACGACGATGACGAAGGCGCGCTCGGAACCTAGACAGGGGCGGGGCCGCCGGCTCCGTCAACAGCCGAAATTACTATCGTCGCGCATCTCTTAGTTAGTAACCTTTATATCCGCAAAAAAACGGGGCCTTTTCTACGCTAAATAATAAATAAAAACTTAGTAGTAGTTACTAACTACCTTAACAATTTTAATTAAAACCTTAAACTAGAAGACTTAGAATAAGCTATAGGATATTTTAAACCTCTATAAGTAATCTAAGGTTATAAAATAAATCTTTAATATACTTAAGTATAATAATAAAGCTATAAGTATCTCTAATTAATCTAAACTAAGCTACTAAGATACCTTAACGCCTATATCTTATTAATACTTTTATTATAATTTATTACTCTAAGTATTAAAAGAACTACTAGTTTAATAACTACCCTCCTAATAATACTACCCTAATTAAGAATTAGAGATAGCTCTATCTTATAATAGTTAAGTTTATATAATAATAAAGATACCTTAAAAAGGAGTATCTTAAGTTAGTTAATAATATTAAAACGGAGTTTAAATATATAATATATCTAATATCTAAGGATATTATTAAAATTAACTAGCTATATAATAAATAGTATACTAAATTCCTTAAAGCGCTAAAGAAGCGGATTATAAACTAGGGGATATAGCAAAATAGGGTGCTAGGTTATTAGGGGTAAGGATATATACTTCTAGCTCTAAAAAGTTCTACATATTGGTGTTCCACAAATTGGTCGCGCATCCACTCAGATAGCAACGTCATTTCATGAGAAGGCGGAGAGCCACGAGCCGAGGTTGGAGCGGCGCGAGGTATTATACCCATGAGTAACTCGTGAAGCCACGAGGGAGGCAGGACGCGGCCTGGCTTTCTGTCGTTGCGCAGTTTCAAAGAAATGAATGCAACCTGAGCGAGCAGTAGGGCCATGTTGTGCACACGACGGGCATGCGCAAGATAACGTCCGTAGCGTAAGTTCGGATTCGAAGTGAAGTGTGAGTGCGCATCGGCTCGTTGCGTATGCATATACGATGCAGGGCACTGCAGTTTGCCGTTGAACAACGAGTCTAAGACAAAGGCAGAAAAGAAACAAGGACGATCGATGTTGCGTCGGATACGAATCAGCTTTTCGAAACCGTACGAAATCGCCCATGTTCGAAAGTCTGGTCTGACAAGTAACAAAACAGAGTGGGAGATGCCCGGTCTGAATTGGTGCAACTCGATCGCTCTCAGTGGCCCCCGAGGTTGCTGGCAGCACAGGTTTACGCTCGTAATAGCGGTCGACAAACTATACACACCCAGGGATTCTAAACGTTAGTTTATTACTTCGCCCCACTACACTTACTACTTCCACATCTAATTAGCGAAATTTTAGCTAAAGTACCCTACGGCTATTTTTTTTATAGTAAGTGACCTTTTTTTGCTATTTCGTTATATTTCCCCTCTCACCCCTTGAAGTTAGTAATACTACGAGTGCGGCGCTATTACTAACTACCTCTTTTTTACTTATAAGAATAATAACCTACCTCGCGATGCCCTTACCTAACTACCTCGCCCGCTGTTATATATCTATATACGACTAGCGTATTACGCCGCAAGGCCCTCCTTCTAATACTATCCTACCTGATTAGTATAGCCGAAAAATTAATACTAGTATTGGTACCTCAAAAGTAGCCTTTTTTGGCGGTGTGGGAAGTACTGATACTAGCGATCATTTGCTCTATATGGTTAGTATGGGACTGCGCTAACGTTTAGAATCCCTGGGTAGGTATACGACGGCGCTGCGACGCACTGTTGATCCTTGACCCACCGAAAAGACGTTGCGCCGTTGGTAGTAGGTCTCTGGGTCGCCATCTATTGTAACGCCCAGTGGCGTGCTACTGTCTGAAAGATTCCTTCTTCGCCCCTAGAAGACCCGGACAGAAGGCTGTCTGGCGTCGAAAAAACTTCTCGCCAACCTGCGTCTGGGCGCGGGACAAGGCGGGACGGAAAGGCTCTCAGTCTCGATTGTATCGGTGAATGCGTCTGACTTTGGACGGAAAGCACCTTTCGCATTGCGGAGGCAGTGCCGTGAGCTGAATCGCCAGCCAGCAAGACTTTTCGGGGTCGAGAGACGGTCGGGTACAGAGCGCATTATCTTGGGCTGCGAACTGGCTTAAGCGTGGGTCTGAATAGGCCTCCTTGCTAGCGTGGCCTATCCAGCCGTGGCGGTCTTCTACCCAACGAATTGCTCACGAAAGCGCAGAGCAAACGCTGAGAGCCAACGGCAACGCCATCATCACCCGTGTGACGCCGAGTTTCACGACATGGCCACGACGTGTACTGAGTAGGCAAGGGGCGTTCAGCGTGTGCATGCGGTGGTTCTGCAGACACTGGTGAGGCCTTGGTGGCACGAAAGAGGAGCCCTGTTGCGACAGAGGCCTGTTTTCTCGAGAGTCGGAATAGGGGCCGCGAGCCGCGCCAGAGCAAATACACCAGGCTGAGCCGTTTGCATCGGCAGCAGTAGCAGCGAGCAACTCGCTCCCGGCACGAGAAGTGGGAGGCAATCCGACGGCGAGCTTGGTCCAGGGACTGCCCTGAGGAAAAACGTCAAGGCTTGATTGACGATGGAACGTCCCATCGAGAGCAGGGGTTCGCTCGTGGTGCTGGGTTCAGTGATCTCCAGCCTGATCTCCATCTGTAAACGAGAGGGGACTGTGAGACAGATGGGATGATGCTGTGGCCATGGCCGTCTATCGGAAGAGCGGAAGATCGAGAGAAGGCTAGTTGAATGCCACAGGATTTGACCTTGTTGCTGTTTGGCAGTGGTCGCGGGCGAAAGCCTGGAAGAGATGGGCGCGCCAGAACCGCAAATTGCGCTGTGGCCGGAATAGGAACGAAGACCCCCCCCCCCCCTCCTTTTTTTTTTTTTTTTTTCTTTTTTTTTCTTTTTTTTTGTTGGTGAAAGCTTTCCCAGGTCAGGACTAAGAAGGGCCAGACGGAAAGCATAGACAGTAGACTATCTAACGACTGCTTGGGAAGGAAGGACCCGGGGAAAGAAGGAGGCCCAGTGTGATTCAACTTTTGTTTTTTATTTGGGCAGGAGCGACTGCCTGGAGATCGTCGCTGCCTTCCATTCCAAATGGAAAGAACACCGCACTGACAACAGAACTGATTCCCGTCTGAACACTTGGCCTGAGGTTTCATCCCCGAACAACATCCCCCCCGGTCCGCCAACTGCAGCTCACAGGCCGTTCACCACGCGAGCTGACCATGCCAGGCTTAGCGTCAGGAACCAATGGCAACCAATGCAGGAACAAGCTGGCAAGGCCTTCCGCCGAGGTAGCCAATCAGCAATAGGCTGTACCAGCTAGCAGGGCCCGTCTCGACTCGGGGAAATTGTGCAATTCGATCTTTTATGAAAGCCCACTCACAGGCAGGATGAATTGGGTATGGAGGCAATAGCGGCTGCTCCGCGGCAAGATGAGACTGCTCTGGATTCGGTGCCGAGTGACCAACAGCAAATTATGCCATTTCCTTCACTAACACCAACGAGTCCAAGATTGCCACCGTTCATTTCGTCGACCATCCACATTCACAACGCCTTTCGTTCGCCCGCGGCCCGAGCCTGGAGACACAAGGAGGGGAAAGGAGAAATGACTGTTTGTGTCTCGGCCGACACGCGCGGAACCACTAGCTGGTGGAGTGGACCGTCGTTTGCAGTGCTTCTAGAGGTTGTCTTTCGGCGACTGCCTGACCGTCGGTCGACAAGTCTCGAATGGCTCAGACGGCGTTGTGGAAAAAGCAAAGAAAGCTCTATTAATGGGATTGTCCGTCAGCATCAAGGGGCACGGCGGTTTTGGCATGATGCTCAGCCTGGGAGGAAGCGCGAAGAATTCTAAGAAAAGCGCTGTCACTGCCTCAGGGCGGGCAAACGAACACCACTCGCGACGCCATGCCGATCCTTCGTTGCTGTCGCGATGGAAAGCGTGCACAATGGACGAGCTGCCTCATAATGTCATAGTGCAGCAAGTAAGGCAGAGTTTGCGCAAGGATACGTGGACCACGGCGAACGAACGCAACGCTGTGAATTAATTTGCGCCTTAATTTCCCGTTGTGACCCAGACCCCTGCAGCACATCATAGTACTTGATACTTTTGGACATAAGCGACGCCCGGCTGTCATCCGGGTGCACAGTACTTTTGCTGAGATGCGCTGTGATGTTTGATTGGCCTTTCCCAACCCGGATACCTCGCAGTGACAACGCGACCTTGCAACACCTTGCCGGCCGAGTGTGCTTACTCGTCCGCTATTGGTTATCGCAGCCGCATTCCTCCTTCTCTGTGTCACTCTCACGTCTCTTCCTTCCACCGGAGAACATGCAGGAGAAAGTGCCCGAGGTTGATTGGCAGAAAGCGGAACCTGGGAGGAAGGAACGAAAGAGAGACTGAGAAAGAAACTGCCCGGGACAGGCAAGGTAGGGCCGAGCACCTCCACTTTCCTGTCACGGACCACAGCTAACGTCCCTTCCTGCGCTTTTGCCCGGTCTTGGCTTCAAGGTTCCTTGTCGGCGCCTGCATCGTCGCTCTCGTCGCTCATTTCACGCCTGTTGCCCTCGTCCGCCTGTCTCCCCACACCCAGAAATCCACCACATGTCCACTTTCCAGTTCTCGTCGCAGACTCTCTTAATTATTCAAATTACTCCCCCTCTCCCCTCGACAGCAGAGCCCACAGACTTCGCCGGCAAAGTCCTCTTCCTTCGCAAGACGCGCAGTCGTTGAAGCAAACATAGCCCCCAACTGAACCTGACTACTCGCCGCGCAAGTATTCAGACTGACGCTCATTCCATCAGCCTATTTCTATTCGCGAATAGACTCTGACTCTGCTCTTGCCGAAAACCTCACGAGCCACATCGCTCAGACTCAACTCAACCAACAACACCTTTACGGTACAACAAACACCTTTAGCGTCGACGCATATATACTTCACCAGGCCACATCGTCCCACTTAGAGAAGGAACGGCAGTTACCAGGTTTTACTCATCGCCATTTTTGAACACATCACAGTATCGGTTCTTTCGCTTGGAAATACTCGGGAGCCATTCATCCACCGGCGCACTACATACCAGTTTCCGCTTTGATAGCCCATATACTACGGTTCACAACGAACTTCGACATCATCTACAGACACCATGAGGGCCGCCACGATTCTCGCCGCTCTCTTGCCTGTTCTGGCTCTTGCCCAGACTGACAGCGGCACAACTACCCTCACATCGGCCACCACTCAGACCAAGACCATCACCCTGTCGCGCGTCCACACCACCACCATGACCTACGAAACTGGTAACAGCACGGCGACGATGAAGCCCACTGGCTCTGGCGGTTCCGTCATCGCCTCCACCATCGCCTCTACCATCGCCTCTACCATCGCCTCCACGACTTCTGCTGCCCCCGCTGCCACTTCTTCGACCGCCAACGCTGGCTCACGTCTCAGCGCCAACCTCGCCCTCGCTGGTGTTGCCGGCATTGTCGCTGCCGCGCTTCTGTAAGAGATTGGAATGACGGACAGGGGACGTTGGGAACAGGATGTCAGAGCGGCATCCTCTCAAGCCCTTTCTATTGTCTCGCGTCCGGGACTACTCCGGCGCCAAAACGCTCCATCCGGGCGCTGCCAATTTTTACGACCTGAACGATTGTAAAGATCGGATACCACCTGTTGTCGGCATCAACGACCGATACCCTTACTCCTCTTCGACCATCACGCGCGATGCTTGCATCGCCGACCTGCAGGAAAGGATGCAAAAACTTGTCACTAGGGACACCTGCCACGACAAACCTCTTTCACGCTTTACTTTGACGACGTGCATCTGCTGCCCTCCAGTTGGGTGGAGCAACAGTCTTGCCAACGCAATTTAATGTTCCGATCCTTCCCCAGCAGCATGAGTGCTCGCTGGCTGGAAATCAAGTTATGAAGTCATCTCACTGCGCTGGATCTTACTCTGCAGAGCAATTTCAGGGAGTGATGATTGAGATGGATGACATAGGGCCTTTTACGGAGTTTTCGTGCTGGAACCAAAAACTTTCTCATTCTCTTCGCGTTGTTGATACCCCTATTGTTGTACACTCGCCAGCCATACGTGGATGATGCATCATGGTGAAGAAGATTGCCCTCGGGTGACAGCCTCACATGATGCAGCCAGACGCGATGGCGCGAGGGAGAAAAAGATGGATTTGATTTGCTATTCGGATTGACGTACGATTTTGACCTAAACTGACGGCTTGGTTCATGATCTTGCCTGGAGAGGAGGGCTTGGAGGACATTGGGGGAGTTATGGAAAATGAGAGGGGAGTTTTACCAGCTTAGCTATAGCTGAATGGATTGTCATTAATTACACCTTTTGAGTTGCCTCATCGCATCCCTGTGACCGTAATTGCCCGAGACACTAATCACTCACAAATGCTCCGAAGGGCTCTCCAATCCAACAATCTTAATTGGAAAGATGACAACCAAACCGGGCTTTTTCGCCCTCGGATCCGGCAGCCGGGCCACCTTAATCAGCATTGCCGCTGTCAGTTGGCTGCTTGTTTTTGATTGGCCAACGCCCATCTTATGCCGATTCAATCCGGGGTGTCGGGTCCTCATCCGAATCCCAGATTGTCATCAATTTTTGCCCCATCAAAGCTCGCAGCTAGCGGCTCTTACCTCCAACACCTTTCTTCAAAATCACCACCACCACGCCCCGCGACACCTCTCCTCTTGAAGAAACTTGGGAGAAGAGGATACTGTCGCAAACCCACTCATAATGGCCTCGCCCGCGCCCCTAAAGCGCATCCGCGCGCCACTCCGACAAGCCCTCGGCGCCTACCGAGCCTTCGCCACCGTCCCCGAACCGTCGTCGGCATCGCAGCCGAAGGCCCGCCGACCGACCTACTTCAAAGACCGCACCGTCGCGTTCCTCGACGACTTCGTCGGCGGCAAGCAGGGCGGCGGCTCGGAAGCCCTCTCGAGCGCCGAGGCCTACGAGATCCGCACCGTGGAGGTCACCGGCCCCACGGGCAAGAAGAAGACGGTGACGCGGCTGCCGGAGTGGCTCAAGACGCCCATCCCCGCGGGCAACGACAACTTCCGCGCCATCAAGAAGGACCTGCGCGGCCTGGGCCTGCACACGGTCTGCGAGGAGGCGCGGTGCCCCAACATCTCCGAGTGCTGGGGCGGCAGCAATAAGAGCGCGGCGACGGCGACCATCATGCTGATGGGCGACACGTGCACGCGCGGCTGCCGCTTCTGCAGCGTCAAGACGAACCGCGCGCCCGCGCCGCTCGACCCCCACGAACCGGAGAACACGGCCGAGGCGCTCGCCCGCTGGGGGCTGGGGTACGTGGTGCTCACGACGGTGGACCGCGACGACCTCCCCGACAGCGGCGCGCACCACCTCGCGGAGACGATCGGCAAGATCAAGAGCAAGAAGCCGAGCCTGCTGGTGGAGGCCCTGACGGGCGACTTCATGGGTAACACGGACATGGCCAAGGTCGTGGCCAAGAGCGGGCTGGACGTGTTTGCGCACAACGTCGAGACCGTGGAGGCGTTGACGCCGTACGTGAGGGATCGCAGGGCGACGTTCAGGCAGAGTCTGAGTATTTTGAAGGCGGCCAAGGAGGCGAAGCCGGATCTTATCACCAAGACTAGTATGATGTTTGGGCTGGGAGAGCAGGAGCACGAGGTTGAAGACGCTTTGAGGGGTGAGTTCTCACGCAATTGGCGTATTTCCTGGGGGAGGGGGCGCGTAAGGCTAACGTGATGCATGCAGAACTGCGCAAGAACAATGTCGACGTCGTTACTTTCGGTCAGTACATGCGTCCCACGAAGCGTCATCTCAAGGTCGAGAGGTACGTCACACCAGATGAGTTCGAGATGTGGAGGCAGCGTGCGCTGGATATGGGATTCTTGTACTGCGCCAGCGGACCCTTGGTGCGCAGCAGTTACAAGGCAGGCGAGGCGTTTATCGAAAACGTCCTGAGGAAGAGGGCCGGAGAAAAGCCTTCGGTCGGCAGCAAGGACCTCGGTCAGACTGTTGCACTGGAGCAGGGCTTGAAGCCGACTCTCTAGACAGTCTGTTTTGCTGTTGTCATGAACAGCGTGTATGATCGAAAGGAGGGGCCTATTAAGGGAGGGGAAGGGCGGCATGGTTGGGCGTTTCCTTTTTTTTTTTTTCTCCCTCTTTTTGGGGGGTTGAAGGGTACATTCATCATGGCCATGTATCGCCTTCTTCCCGGTTACATTCTATCTATCCAGGTTCAGGACGGGAATATACATCAAGAGTCATGAGGTGGCGTTCAACCACGGCCACTAGGCACGGATAAAGACACGAAATAATCACGCAGAGTCTTACGTACCTTACGGTGCATGCAGGTATCAAACTCCGAGGGGTACCAAGTGACTGAGGCCTTTTGTAACTTATGAAGTACATACAATCTTCATCTCCGTCACGAAGCCCGGGCATCAATTCAAGCTTCGCGAATCGATCAACCCCTCGTTCACCTTGGCGCACATTTCCGCACGTGCCAGCAGGGCGTTGCCTGAAGTCAACGACCGTAAAAGATCGGCAGACGTTGCATTTCCAAGCGGCTCAGCGTGCCGCGTGCTAGTTGCTCTTCTCCCTTGAATTTCCATGGAGGATGGAGGATCTTGCAACCCTGAATCTCTTCGTGGGAATGGGAAGACGACGCGGCAGGGTTCCTTTCAGCTTGGCCTTTCGGCTGATGGTTTGAGCTGAACAGCGTCTCCAGACTTGCGGCGCCGCCGGTTTGGTTTAGTAATACTATAACAATAAAGATCCTATATATAGTTAGGGGTTAGAAACTAGAGTCAAATGAGTATATTAATTATAGTCATATAAGCGAAGCTATCCTTATACCTAATTATAGTATACTCCTCGCTCTTATTATATATCTTTATATATTATTAAGCCCTTATATTATATATTATACCTATAACTTATATATAGCTTAATATTATCCTATATAGCCTACTGCTTATAATACTATACTACTTATAGTTATAGTACTCCTCCTTACTAAGAGCTTAGTTTTATAAAGCTTAAACCGCCTTACTATACTCCTCTATAATAGTATTATAAGCTAAGGCCCGGAAGGATATCTCTAGCTATATGTTACGAATAGTAAAAGAGCGAAGGTTAATATACTTTAATTATACTATAATAAGTAGATTCTATATTAAGGAAGGAAAAGTCTAGCTATAGATAGGTATAGCTATAGAAGGCTAAAGAGTTACCTCTAGGATATATAACTTAGTAGTTGTATAACTTAAAATTTAGGTAGGTCTAGCCTAGTGCTATAATATTACCCCCCCCCCCCCCCCCCCCCCTCTTAACTAGCGTTAAT
>JAVHLU010002797.1:0-15451 GCA_036785755.1 Colletotrichum ledebouriae
AGTTATAACTTTCTTTAAATAAAACGAAAAAGGAAATAGTATAAATTAAATAACTAAATAAATATAGGAAAGGTCTAGCGACCTCGATCTTATTACTCTAGGTTATTATAGATCTATTTTAAGTCTTTTACTTAATATAAAAAGGTCTTCCTAATAACGCTCTTATCTTAGAAGAATTCATACCTTTATTATATTAGTATCTCTCTAAAGTTAGCACGTCGCTCTTAGTTCTTAGGGCTATAATAATAAGGGGTTCGTTAGTCTCTAGTTATTAGTCTAGTTAATCTCGCTATACTTATTAGCTTAGTAAGACTACTAATCTCTATATTAATATTATATATAGCTATCTTAGCTATATTAGCTATAACCCGCTAGTTAAATAATAGTAGTTATAATTATATATAAGGGGGTAAGGAAAGGAATATACTTACTAGAACCTATTAATAGTATAAAAAAAAGAGAAAGAGAGGATTTTAGGGTCTATATTATTCCTACCTTAATTCTATAAGAAAGTATAGCTATTACTATTCCCTTAGAACTAAGGTAGGTTTATAAATATCTTCCACTCTTTAAACTACGTTTTTATTATTATTTATATTATCGTTATTTATTACTTATAAATCTCTTAAGTTATTATTATATTTAAAGTAGATTAATTATATATATATATATATATTAATAGTAGGGACGTATAGACGTAGCGAAGGCACCTAGCTCTCTAAGAAGCCTCTAAAAGCTATTAAAAAGAGTAAAAGAATCCGCCTCTAGATATTATTCGAAAGGGCTAGAACTAATAAGAACTAGAAAGATAATAAATAATATACCTCTACTTATAAACGGGTAAGAATATTAAACGTAGACTTAAAAGATATATAGAATAATTTATAGATTTAATTAAAAGAGATTATCTAAATTGGGGGCGGATTGACTAAGAGAATACTAAAAAACGAGGTATAGGATTATTAAGGTACTAATTATAATAATATATATACTATCCTAAAGTCTACTACGCTCCTCTCTTCTACGCTCTACTCTATAGTCTTCCTATAACGGGTCCGTACGCTAAGGCAGTTTTCTAAAAGTTACGCAGCTAAGTCTATCTTATCCCATCCTAGTAATAAAACTTAAAGTAGATCTATAAGAGCTTAGAGTAATAAGATTAAAGTCGCTAGACCTTTCTTATATATATTTAGTTACTTAGTCTATATTATTTCCTTTCTTATTTTATCTAAAGAAAGTTACAATTACTTATTTTATCTTTCTATTTAGAAGATAGTATAATAATAACTTTATTTTATTAACTAGAAGACTTTATTACTTTAACTATATAATATTAATATTCATATTTATAACCCTGTAAGTATAATATCTTCTTCTTTAGCTAATTCAAATACTAGATCCTCTTCTAGTAAGAGGAAGTAGCCTAAAGAGAGAATTATAGGAGCTTCGTTTAGCGAGATATAACCTTATACTATAGGATAGCTAGCCTCTAATAATAATATAGATAGATCTGCAAATCCTACCTTAGGGATAGGAGTAATACTCTTAAATACTCTATATTCCCCTAAAGGAAGTTATATTAATTAGGATATTATAGCTCTTATTAATCTCCTTATAAGACGCCCTATTATTATAATAATAACTTCCTATTTAACTAGAGCGCTTAAGTTTATTAGTACTAATATCTTAGACTTTATTACTAATTATAAGAGCTTTTTAAAGCTTTATTATAAGACTAATAATAATATAAAGAACGAGGTCTATATATATAGCTCTAGCGATTATTAAGACGTAGTAAAATCTTATATTAATAAAGCTAAGACCTAGAAGGAAGCTAAGGAGAAACCTCTATATTAGTTCGGCTTTATAGACCTAAAGTCTTATTAGAACCCTAATAAGGACCTTTAGAACCTAGTTAGAGGATCTTATGTTAAAGATAATAACCCTTCCTAGATAATAGTATTAATTATTATTATTTAATAGCTTTAATAGTGTTACGGGCTACGCCCGGGTTAAGCTTACCTAGGCTTCTGCCTAGGTTTACCGCCTTAAGGAGCTACCTAGGGCCTACCCAGGGCCTACCTAGTTATTCCCTATTAACTAGCGAAATCTCTACTAGAGAGGAAACCTTCCCCTTTTTCCTCTTTAGCTTAAATAAATAGTATTATAGCGACCTCTTATTAAGTAAACTTAGGTCTAACCCCTTATATATTTAAGCTTACTACTATAATAATAACAATAGGTTAATCGCTACTCCCTACTAGTTAGTAAAATAGTTAATAGTAATATAGCTAAAACTCGAGATAGGCTATTATAAGCTAATTTAGTAGTAGTAATAGAGTCCCTCTAGTAATAGTTATAAGAGGTTAAATAGGGGAATAGCTAACGCGTAGCTATATAGACCCCTATAAGTACTACTAGTAAGGTACTAGTAATACTTAGTATAATATACTAGAAGCTACTACCCCTACCCCCGAAGTTTTTAAGTAAGTAGAAGGTATATACTACCTAGGTATAATAAATAAGGTATAAGATTACTATAGATAGGGCGTTCTATATAATAGATATAGAGATATAGTACCTTATTAACTCCTATTTAGATACTATAGCCTAGTAAGTAATCTCTACTTTCTATAGAGCTAGGGGGGGCAGGGGGAAATATAACCCTAAGGACTTTATAGCTTACCTAGACTAGATATATAAGGACTTTAATATCTAGGTATACGCTATAGCCTAACTATAGACCCTCTAGTAAAAGGAGAATAAATCCCTAGTAACCTTCTTATTAAGATTTAAGTAAATACTAGCTAATATAGGTAGTATAAACTAACCTAGCTAAGTCTAGATCTTACTTCTAGAGGCCTCCCTTATCTCTAAGCTAAGGGACTAGCTAATTACTATTAACTTAGTAGCTAATTATAATAGCTAGCTCTTAAAAGTCTAGAGTATTATATAAAAGGTAGAGCGTTAGAAGGTTACTAGTAACTACCTAGTAACTTACTAGAGACTTATTACTAAGGATACTAAAGCGGATACCTATATAACTAGAGCTATATATATCTTATAAGTTAAGGAAGTAAGATATTATAACTACTAAAACTCTAGATCCTCCTTAGGTACCTCCCTAGTATAATACTAATAACCTTAGAAGGGCACGAGGGACCCCTATACCTATTATACTTATAGAGCTAGAGGCTATATTACTTAGTATTACCCTAGTAAAGAGGACTAGCTACCTAGGGTTATAAAGATAAAAACCTTAAAAGAAGAAATAATATACTACGAGGTTATAAATAACTACTAAGTAGTAACTAACTCCTTAGAAGAAGATAAGGAGTTAAGAAAAGATTAACTCTAGAGCGTAATTAAGCTCTAGAGCTTACTAAGGAAGGGATATTAAGTTAGGAAGAATATAAATAGGAATAACTAGCTAATAATAAGCTTATTATAATTTAAGTTAGAGTTAATAGAGGATATCTAGCTTATACCCTAGTAGATATTAGGAGTAATACCTATATAATAATTGACTTTTCCCTAGCTTAATACCTCTACCTTTTATATATTAAGAAGAGATACTAACCTATAAGAGGGTATATACTTAGTAGACTATTACTAGGTAATACGCTAAATATAATAGTATTTAACCTAGAAATAAGTAGCTATACCTAGTATATCTTTATATATATAGTTAATAGCCTAGACCCTAAAACCCTCTTAGGGCGCCCTTAGATAGAATAGAGCTAGGTTATTTATAACGCTATAGCTTACTAAGTATACTATAGGAGGGGATAGGTTAGGCTATACCTAAAGGATTAAGAAGAAACTCCCCTTATAAAGGAAATAAGGGCTATAAGGTTCCTTAATTTACCCTTATTCTCTATAATCTACTAATACCTAGCGAGATAATAAGGTAAGCACTAGGAGGGTACTAAAGAGGTATTAATATAAGCTATTAGCTTATCTAATATAAAAAAAGCCTTAAACCTAAGACTAAAGGAGGATTAATAATACTATCTACTAAACTAGGTCTTAAGGGAGTTTCCTAACCTATTTAACCCTAATAAGGCTTACTTATTATCCCCTAGATAACTAGGGGTAAACTACTAGATTAACTTTATACTAGGACTAGATAGGAGGGAGCTATTACTCCCCTAGGACCACCTTTATAATATATTAAAAGAAGAGCTACTAGTACTAAAAAAGACCTTATAAGATCTCCTAGATAAGGGGTTTATTAAAGCTAGTAGCTTACTTACTAGGGTATTAGTATTCCTTATAAAGAAGCTAAGTAGGGGAATTTACTTCTATATTAACTATAGGGCCCTTAATATAATTATAAAGAAAGATTACTACCCCCTCCTACTAATCTCTAAGATACTATACTAGGTAAGCGTAGCTAAGTAATATACTAAGCTAGATATAATAATAGCTTTCTATAAGTTAAGAGTAGTAGAGGAGTACTAGGAGAGAACTATATTCTATACCTAGTATAGGTTATTTAATTAGGTAGTCTACCTATTTAGCCTAATTAGTACCCCTACTAGCTTCTAGTAATATATTAATAGCACCCTATAGGACTTCCTTAATTACTTTATTACTACTTATATAAATAACGTATTAATTTACTCTAATAGAACGAGGGAAGACTATAAGAAGAAGGTCTAGGAAGTCTTCTAGAGGCTAGTAAATATAGGCTTAAACCTTAACCCTATGAGGTATAAGTTCTTAGTTAAGAGGGTTAAATATATAGGGTTTATTATAATAGTAGGAAAGGGTCTTTCTTATAATCCTAAGAAACTCTAGGTAATTACTAAGTAGTTACCCCCTACCTCTCTAAAAGGGGTCCGGAGCTTCCTAGGGTTTATAAACTATTATAATATATTTATACTATAATATAAGGATATTATTAGACTACTTATACTACTTATTAGGAAGAATATAATATTCTAGTAGGGAGATAATTAAGAATAAGGCTTCTTAGAGCTTAAGTAGCTTTTTAATACGTAGCTAGTATTCTATAAGTTTAATCTAGAGGATAAGATTATTATTAAAACTAACTATTTAGGATTTATATTAGGAGGGGTACTCTTATAGGTTAACCTAAAGGGTACCTAGTATCCTATAGCGTTCTACTTATAGAAGCTCTTACTTATAGAGTATAACTACCCTATTTATAATAAGGAGCTCCTAGTAATCCTTTCTTACCTATATATATAGAGAGCAGAGCTATATAATATAACTACTTTTAAGGTACTAACTAACTACTAGAGGCTTAAATACTTTATAAAGAAGTAGCGCCTTATAGAGCGCTAGAGCTAATAAATAGAGGAGCTATCCTAGTATAATTTTACTATAAAATACTACCCTAATAAGGAATAGTAGCCCCTAATACCCTCTCTTAGAGGGAGTAGGATATACTATAAGAGTAAGATAAAAAGTAGAAGTAGGGGAGGGTCTTATAGCTAATACTAAACCGCGCCTACCCCTATAGGGACCCTATAGTTAGCACCCTAGTAAGGAGAAGTTAGAAGGGCTATACTAATATCCTAGATATTATAGTCTTTAATAGTAACCCTAAAATATAAGCGTTATAGTTAGAAACTATAAAGAAGGATATAATACATAAAGCTATATATTATATAGTTACCTACTAGCTTTAGACCTTCTTACTAGATATAAAAGCTAAGGTCTAAATTACTAAGTATAATATTAATAGTTAGGGGAGACCAATATTTAGGGGGAGGCTATAGGTACCTAGCGGGGAGGATAATAATAACCTATTATAAGAGCTCTATATAAAGATTATCTAATAGAACTATAACTTAAGTATAACTACTTACCTAAGCTATAATAAAACGCTAGAAATAATAACCTAGTAGTTCTATTAGCTAGGATAATTATAAATAATATAGAGATTTATAAGGAACTATAATATCTATAGAGGGATATATATCTAGAGGTAAGCCAAGAGGGGCTTCCTAAAGCCCCTACTAGTACCTACCTAGTTATACTTAGACCTCTTAATAGACTTTATTATAGACTTACTACTTATAAAGGATAATACTAGCTAATACTTATAAGTTATAGTAAATAAGCTAAGTAAGTTAGTAATACTAGAGGAGATAGGTACTATAGAGGTAGAAGCTTATACCTACTAGTTCCTTACCTCCTACTTCTAGTTCTATAGGTTCCTATATAGTATTATTAGTAATCGAGGGTCTAACTAGGTAAGCTACTTCTAGGCTAAATTCTACTACCTTACTAGTATAAGGAGGCTATTAAGTACTATATACTACTTATAAACTAATAGTAGTACTAAGAAGTAGAACTAGGAGATATAAGCTATCTTATATATATTTATAACCTAGGTATAAGATAACTAGGGGTAGCTCTTACTTATTACCTAGCTAGTACTCTATAATAGGGTTAGTAGTATAACTAGGCTCTCGCTATTATTCTTAAAATACGGGTATTATACTAACCCTATACTTATAGTAGATAATATAATAGAAGAAGCCCCCTCTAGGGATATAATAGCTACCCTCCTAGTAATAAGACTATAGGAGGTAGTAGACTTCGTTTAAATAAGTATTATAGCTACCTAATAGTATAGTAAGGAGAATATAAACTAGTATAAGATATTTATAGAGGAGTATTAGGTAGGCAATAAGGTTTAGCTTTTAATAGCTAACTATAAGAGCCCTAGGCCTAGTAAGAAGCTATTATAGTTATATTATAAATATAATAAAGTCGGAGTCCTAAGCCTATATATTATTAAGTTAGATATACTTAGTAATATCTACTTAAGGTTTTATAAAGACCTCCTCTAGAGGGTACTAGAGGACCCCTTACTTATATAGATAAGGACGGACCCCTAGCTACTACTAATTATAGCTAATAATAGCGAATTCAAGTAGTATATAGAGGAGATATATATAGCGTAATAGAAAGTAGTTAGGCGAGGGCGGAGGTACGAAGTCCTAGTTAAGTAGGAAGGGTATATAGAGCCTATTTAGGAGCTTATAGAGGCTATTATAGAGACTACTATAGTAGATAGGTATAAAGCCCTATATAGACTAGTTATAGATAATAATAGCAACCTAGCCTACGCCTAGGGGGGGACTAGCTAGGAGGGGGGATAGTATTATAAGCTACGCCTAGGTTAAGCTTACCTAGGCTTCTACCTAGGTTTATTACCTTAAGGAGCTACTTAGGGCCCACCTAGGGCTTACCTAGTTATTCCCTATAGACTAGTAAAATCTCTACTAGAGAGGAAAACTTCCCCTTTTTCCTTTTTAGCTTAAATAAATAGTATTATAGCAACCTCTTATTAAGCAAACTCGGGTCTAACCCCTTGTAAATAGAGAGCTATCTAGTATAGAGACCTAGAACTTACTAATACTAAGCTTATTTATATTACTTATTACTATTCTTTAGAGAGAGCTATAAGAGCTATAGCTTAGAGTCTTAGCTACTAGCTTATTAAGGTTATTTTTAAATAGTAGGTTATAATAGAGGATATCTTAATTAAATAGTTTACTACCTACTAGGAACTTAAGTAGTTATCTAGCTTAGTTAAGCCTAAACTAACAATAACGCTTTTACTCCCTATAAAGATAATTCTAATAAGGTAGAAGGCTAAAGCTAAGGAACCCTCTATAGCCTAGATTACTAGCTTAATTATTAACTCTCTTATTGAAAACTTTAGGACCTTAAATATTAATGGAGCTAATTATAAATAGATATCTTAACCCTTTTTAAGGGAGTTATTAGCTAAGGAGATAATACTTCTAATCTAAATACTATAAAAACTACTAAACCTTATAAATAATAATCTTAGGACTATTTATAGACTTAATACTAATAATAATAATACTTTTATTTATAAGCTAGATATAGAGATTATTAAGGAGGATATTAGTAATACTAGGGATTTAGAAGGGGTAGAGTAAGAGGAGGCTATAGAGGATTCTAGTAATATTGGCTATTATAATACATACTTTTCTAGGCTATAGGAACCTACTAGCTTTATAGCGCTATTAACTATATTATTATTAGCTACGTTAAGTATCTTAAGGCTAGCTAGAATAGGGTCTACTACTATATATCGCCCTATTACTTTATTAATACCCTAGATATAAGTACTAAGGTTAAGATAGGTATTATTAATAAAGGCTATAACTATAAATTAACTAATAGCTACATAATTCTAAAATATATCCTAGTTAATAAGGATATCTTTATATACTATATAGTTACTATAAGTAAGTTAGTAGAGAAACAGTAGCTAAAGCTTTTAGAAGAGGTTATAAGAGTTATTAATTATAATAAGATATACTATAAACTATTTATTAGCTTTATGAATTTATTAAAGGATATTATATCATTATATAACTTTATAGATATAATATTCTTTAGCTTTAAGCTAAAGAACTAGTATATTAACCTAGTAGAAGATATTACTATTATAGAAAGAGAGAAAGCTAGAGGTTATTATATAAAACCTTATAATACTTATTATTACTAGTCTTCCTAAAAATTAGACCTACTTATAATTTAAGACCCTCTTATTTAAATTACTTAGTGAATTATAAAGCTATTAGATAATAAGAAAGAAGCTAAAGACGTTATAATATTAAACGCCCCTAAGGAATAGGTTAAGTAGTAAATATAGGATACATAAGATAAGCCTTAGATTTAATATAATAATTTATAAACTACCTATACTCCTATCTTTAAACTATATAATAAGAGAGTAAATAAAAAGGTAGCTATCCCTAATGCCTTCTTTCATTAGAACTAGCCTAATCAGAATAGAATAGTTTATAATACTACTAAAGCTATAATTAATAAATATAAGGATAGATATAGCTTAAAGATATAAGAGGTTTTTATTCCTACTAATATCATACTTCTAGATTGATTTCATATAATAGGAGCTAGTAATAGGGAGCTATAGGAATAGATAGATTACGAGAATAATAATAAAAGCTATTCTAAAGGCTAAGTAACCTTAGTAACTATCTCTATAGACTTACCTAAGTACTTATAAACTAAGGTAATTTAATTTAACTATAATATAATTAATCCTATTTTTAAAATAAGTATTATAATAGAAGATTAGGATTCTATATTACTTCTATTACTAAGGTATATTACTATTCTAGACTTTATTATAACCTACTAGTAGATTACTATTACCCTTTATAGCCTTATAAATATCTTAATTAGAGGGATTATTAATAGTAGCTCTACTATTAATCTTATTAGTAAAGGTTATATTAAGCGCTTAGGTTATAGAGCAATATAGTTAAGATAAATATAGGGATCTATAGGATTACTAATAGAGAGTAGAGGACCTAATTCATAAGCGTAATTATAGATAATATTTGTATTAGTAGTAATTAGATTTAAGATATTAGCTTTTTTATTTTCCCTAAAAATACTTTTAATAAGGACCTAGTATTAAGAGCTCTTTTTATCTTAAAGATTTAAATAATACTAGATTATATATAAAACTAGATTATTAGAGTCCTTTAGTCTAGGAATATTAAGATTAATATCTTATTATTATTCTATATAAGAGATTTAACTACTTACTTCTTAGAGATTATTATTAAAATAGATTACTTAATTTTTTCTTAGTATTATTATACCCTCTTATCTCCTATAGAGGAGGGGAAATAGAGGCTATTACTAATAAACCTAATATAGTAATAAGCTTAGGCTTTATAGGAGATAATTAGTAAGTTAATAATACTAAGGATAGAAAAGAGCTAGATATAACGCTAGGAAGTATAAGAATATACTAGGATATTAAAGCGATTTAATAACTTTTAAAAGCTCTTATAACCTATTATATAGAGTTAAGTAATAATTAGACTTAGATACGGAAGTTATTACTATTTTATAAGGAATAATAGCGGGTGCAGGGTGCAGAGCCACGCTATTAGTAAAACGTCAGCGAATTAGTAGTAAATATATATACCCTTAAGAAAGCTCTATAAGCTAGAGACTTAGAAGGTTAAGTAATAGTTTAATATAACTATATATACGTACGTTTTAGTATTCTAGCCCTTCCTAGTTTAAGCCTATAGCTATACTCTTATAACTCTATTACTTCTACCTCGATTTAAGAAACTAGCGCTAGTTAGAATATTTAAAATAAACTAGTAATAGTATATTAATAAATTAGTAATGGAGTTTAATTATAACGAACTCTAGGCTAGGTATATAGAATATAACTAATAGGGTCTTAGCTAATATAACGTAGGTTACTCGCTAAGCCCTAAGATATAAGGAACATAGCGTAGATATTATAATAGGGGGATAGATAACCCTAGTAATAAAATAGTAGGAGAGATAACCCTGAGGGGGCAGGCCCGGTCCTAGATAGTACTAGAGTAAGTAAACTAACCCTCGCTTAGTAAATAAAGAGCAAGTAGTAGCTAATAGGGTCCCCCGCCTAAGACCCCCTAAGAAGCTAGTATCTTAAGTATCCTTACTTAAGCGATAGGATTACTATAAAGATAATAGGAGACCTTTATAAAGTAAATATATCTATAATAGTAGTAATATAAGGAATAAATTACTACCCTACTATAGGAACTTACTAACTACCTAGCGACGAGGTACCTATAGAGAGAATATAAGAAACCCCCTATATATAACTACTATACTATAGGTAAGGACTTTACTATAGACTAGATCTAGGTAGTTAAAAATAGATACTAACTACGCGCTAGTAGTATACTAGAGTAATAGATCTAATAAGTGCTTATAAAGATAAGCTTATCCCTATAGACTTAGTAGTAATACTATAGAGCTAGGCTAGAAGGAGACCTAGCTTAGGCTATCTTTATAGCGTTTATTCGCTAATAATATATTAACCTAGAGCTTTAAGAGTAGAGGTATTATAAAACGCTAGATATAATAAGATAGAAAGAGATATAGTTACTAATATAGTTTTTCGCTAAATAGTTAGTAATGTGTTAGAACTTAGGTATAGTTAGTATAGAAGATAGTAAGGCTAAGGCCTATATATTATACTTCTAACTAGCCCCCTTTTTATATAGGGAGCTTAAATATTAGAAAGTTAAAATATAGAGACTAAGGGATATAGCTATAGAAGTAGAACGCTTATAAGAGATATATTACTAATAGGGTAGCGAGACCCTATAGGGTAAAAGTAGGAAGCGATATATAAGTAAAGATTATATACTAAGGGTCTCCCCTATAGCAAGGATAAGCTAAAAAAGGGGGCTAGCAGAGCTCTAGCTATAAGACTACGCGAGGTTCCTAGAGCCTAATACCTTACTAACTAGTTAGTAGTATATTATAGGGATCTAATAGGAGCTAGCCTATATTAAGCCCTAGTATAAAACTTATATTATCTAACTCCTTAGTATGCTTTAGCTATAAGAAGAAAGGGTATAAGAGGGTAAACTACTTAGATAAATAATAAAATACGAATAAAATACTAGTAAGATACTAAGTATTTACTAAGAAAGCGAGGGTTAATATAATCTAATCTATAAGGGAGGTTAAGGAACTTAACCTAATAGAAAATAAGTAAGCTAGGGGATTATACTAGTAACCCCTATACTTATATTAAAACTAGATACCTTCCTAAGGGGAGATATTATAAAGGGATAGGTAATTATTCTCTAGAATATTACTAAATAAGAAGTAGTAGTAGATATAGATTCCTATTCTTAAGTCGATATTATTAGTAGTTAACTAGTAAAGTCCTTATAACTATAACTTATAGTAGCGCGCGCCCTTATATTAGAAGGGTTTAATAGATCCTCTATAATAAGCTAGAGAATATATTAGTTAACCTTCTTCCTTATAAGCTTAAGGTAATAACTAAGGAAGATATAGTAACTCTTTACGAAGGCTCCCTACCCTAAAGGAGTAAGGGATCTCCTCTTATTATAATACATTATATAAGAGGAGGGTATTATAATTAATACCTAGACGAATACCTAGGGATATAAGCGCCTTAGGATTACTAAGCTATTAGCGTTTATATAAGAAGTTACTAAAAATAGCTAGAGGGCTTATATTATATATATACTAGGGAATATCGCCCCCTATAAGCTACTAATAGAGGCTCTAGGCAAAGAGGACGATTTAGAGGGTAAAGTAGAATTACTACTAGAGCTACTTAGCGAATAGGTAACGTTTAATAAGTAGTTAGTAAAGGAATACCTAGCCCTAGAGAGCGTAGAATATACTATTAACTTAGTTAAAAGGAAGAAACCTCTATATAAGCCTATCTACCTACTAAATAAATACTAGCTAGAGGATCTCTACTAAGATATTACTAATAACTAAGCGATAGGGTAGATATAACCCTTAATAAGCGAGGCGGGCGCCCCTATTCTCTTTATACCTAAGAAGGATAGATCCTTACGCTTTTATATAGATTATTAAGGCCTTAATAAGGTAATATTAAAGAACTAATATCTACTCCTTCTTATTAATAAGCTATTAGATAGGCTTTAGGGAGCGAAATAGATCTTAAGAATTAACCTTTAATATATATATTACTATATCTATATTAAGCTAGAAGACTACTAGAAAATACCTTTTAGGACTTATTATCGGTATTTTAAATATACTATTATATTATTTAGACTTATAAACGCCCTAGCGACGTTCTAGGCGTATATTTACTAAGCGCTCGCTAAGCTATTAGATACTTATTATATTACTTATATAAATAATATTATAATCTACTCTAAGATAAGAGAGTAGTATGTAAAAGACCTTTAATAGTGCGGAGGACCTGCTTAAAGAAGGGCTACTCTATAGGATGCGTAACGACCCGCCTAGCTTCCGCTGCTAAGTCCGCTTGCTTAGCTATAATATAATAGCGAGTATCCCCTCTAGGGGTATTAATAAGAGCCCTCTTAAGGGCTATACTAATAATATACTCTCTATATATAATAGAGTAGTTAAAAAAAGAGCGGGTTTTATTAATTATATTAATACTAAACTCTCTAGTAAGCTCTCGCGTATTATTAGCATTAAAGGGCGTACCTCGCGCGGGCTTAGCGTTTTTATATAGAGGGTCTAGTGCTAATATAGTTAAGGATTTATCGTGGGTTATAGGGATAAGGATAGAAGAGGCAGAGGTATAAGGCCCTGCTCGCAGAGCTTCTTATGCTTCTAGCTATAAGAACCTCATAGGAAAGACCTCTTTAGTTAAGGAGTTACCTCTTATATAGTACTATTTAGCTTACTAGAAGGTCGACCTTTTAGGTTAAGGAGTTATCTCGTATAGTAGCGTTTATAGCACCTTGCTAGAAGGTTTAGCGAGGGTATTGCTACGAGAGCCTTAGTAGCTTGTTTAGCTCTAATATAATTAGCCCTAGTATAGCGCGCCTCTAACTTTATGCGAGGGTTTGCTTATAAATAGTAGGAATATAGAATATTCCTATATTATTTTACTAAACTAGTAGAGGGTATAGGTTAAAATACTTATATAGTATTTCCTAAATTATGCTTGCAAACTAGGTGAATTTGTTATAGTCCCTTTGCGAAGGGGCTGCGGCGTAATTCCGAACTTTATAAAGGACCTTTACTAAGTACTCCGCAGGCTTCGCTAGTAGGCGCTATATACTAAGCTTAGTAAGTATAAGTTCTACTAATAATAAGTAGAGTTCCTAGGGTATATCATTATACCTAAAGGTATATTAATAGACTAAACCCGCGTCTAAGCTATTACTAAATAGAAGCTACTTAAGATATATAGGGAGATCTAAGTCTTCCTAGGATTCTATAATTTCTACTATAAGTTTATTATAGCTTATTTAGGTATTATAGGCCTTATAACGTCCTTACTAAAGGGTAGTAAGAATAGTAAGAAGGGAAGCAAATTTTACTAGCTAGAAGAGGCCTAATAGGCTTTTAAATAGCTCTAAGCTGCCTTCTACTTAGTAACTATTCTCTAATATTAGGACCTAACCTATAAAATAAGGGTTAGAATAGATACTTCTATAAAAGCTATATCTAATATCCTATTATAATATATTAATAGCTAGTAGTAACTAGTTACTTATTATTTCTAAAAGCTTAGTGATACTAAGTAGTATTAGGGAGCAAGCTAATAGGAACTTCTTACTATAATTAAAAGCCTAGACTACTAGGCTTATTACTTTTAGGGTATAACGAAGAAGTTTATAGTCTTAATAGATTACTAAGTACTAAAGGGGGTTATTACTATATTAGCGCGGGATCTTTAGGGAAGGCTTACTAGATAGATATATAAACTCTTAGTATTTAACTTCGATTTAGAGCATAGGTTAGGGGTTATAAACTTAGTAGATAAGCTATCTAGGAGGCTAGACTATATAGAGGGGGAGGTAAAATATAATAATATACTCCTAACCCTAGTAAGGAAGCTAAGGTTTATTAGTAACTTACTAGTCGACCTCTAGATAAGTATTACTACTTTATAGGGTAATATAAAGACCTTAAAAGTATTTATGAATACTATAAGGGCTAGTATAAAATAATACCCCTTTTAAATAGATAGCTCTAGGGGTAGAGACGCCTCGGTCTCTAGTTAGTATAGCGCCTTATAGTATACTAATATTATTATAACTATAGTAGCTATAATAAGTTAATACTAAACAGTAAGGGAAGATATAGAGAACGCTTAGCGAGAAGTTATTAACCTAGAGGACTCGCTTAGAGCTAGGGTTATTATAGCGTAGTAATATATCTTATGCTAAGTTATAAGGGAGCTTATAATAAGTAAATTAGCGTATAGTTAGTAACCCTCTAAAGTAATAGAAAGTCTTATCTATAGACTATAAGCTAATAACCTATACTAATAGACCTAATTAGAGAGGGTACGCGGACTAGCTAGCGATTATAGGGGCTATATAATTAATAGCTATCGAACCTTATTCTATAAGGGAAGGTTAGAGATACTATAGGAGAGGTCCCTAAGACTTAAAATCCTTTACTAATACCACGATAACTATAGGGCAGGTTATATAGGGGTAAATAAGACTACTAAGTTAATCTTGAGGAAGTTCTATTAGCTAAACTTAGCTATAGATATATATAATTACGTTACGAGATGCTATATATACTAAGGGATCTGCGTTCTAAGGCATAAGCCCTATAGAAAGTTATATTTACTACCCCTACTAATATACCTATCTTACGAAATTAGTATAGACTTTATTACTAGACTACTACCGAGCTATTAGTATAAAGGCGGGGAGTATAATATGTAAGAATACCGAAGGCATATCTTAAAAATTCTATAATAATCTTATAAGGTTAATAAAAACCTTAAGAAAAAACTATAGTATATATAGTTATATACCTATATAATATCTCTTTAATAATACTTTAATAACTATAAAACATAAAATAATAACTATAAAAGTATTTCCTTTATGGAATAAATACTTTAAAAATCTATATA
>JAVHLU010002798.1:0-15450 GCA_036785755.1 Colletotrichum ledebouriae
AAAGTACCTAAGGTTATATTATTAGTTATTATATTATTATAAGGATTATTATAGGATATATTTACGTTTTCAAATTCCTGATCTTCATCGGAATCATTAAGATCCATAGGATCCTCGTTTTAATCAACAGGTTAATTCATAGATATATAGGGGGTTATTAAAGTATTATTTTCTTCTTCTACTTCTTCTATAACCCTTGAGGTAGTTATATTAACTTCCTTAGTAGTAGTAGAGGTAGAAGGCCTTCTGTTTTTATTATTTTTATTCCCCTATGCTAGGGCCTTGTTATTACAAAATAGCTATATATAGCTAAGAGCCTTATTATTCGGATCTATATTATTATTATCTATAGGCTTAGATAAGTCTATAGTTATATCACTACTATTAAGTAGGGCCTTAATACGTATAGACTAGACTTTATAGTTATCAGATCTAGAAAGCTTAGGAAGCTATACTTTTAAATCAGACATTATAATAACTTTAGGAGTATAATATATAAGCTCTAATATAGTATAGAAATCACAATAGTAAGATAAGATAGTTATATAGCTTACTAGTATTAACTATAGCTTTATTGTTAATATATATATATAGTTAGAACCTAGAGGTTATAGGTTTAATTCGTTATTATTCCTCCTCTTTTATTCCTCTTTCAGGGTCTTGAAGTAAATATTAAGTAGTAATAGACCCTTTAATAGTTAGGATAACTGACGGTATATAGCCTATATTAGGCCTCGATCGTAAAGTAGTATAGATAAACTAAGACTTATATAGGCTTAGGGATAACTCGAAGATATAATTAAAGGGAGTAAGGTCGAATAGTTTTGCTATAATATTATCTCGTTTCATAGAGGTATTAATAGTAGTATAATTAAATCGATTTAGGTTCTAAATAGCTTCTCGTAGGAGGCGTTTCGTAGAGGTATTAATAGTAGTATAATCGAGTATTTCAGGGTTCTAAATAGCTTTACGTAGAAGGTATCGATCTTAAAGCTAGAAACCTAGTCCTGCTAGTATCTCTAACTCTACGTAGGGGGTATAAAGGCTATATCTATTAAAAGAATACCTTAAATAGGTAACCTTAAGGTAGAGTATAGGTTTGAGGTATTTATTATAGTTTTGAGGAGGTTAAATAGGTATAAGGTTATTAAAAAGGTTTAAGCTAGGCTTATAACCTATAAGAATAGGTATATAGGTAGCAAAAGGGGTAGTAAAACAGCTAGAATAGTAGATATTAATAGGCTACGTAATATAGTAATAAAAGCTAATAAATTTAAGCATAAGGGGGTATTTTCCTTGGAATTAATTAATGGTATTAATAATACTATTATTAATATTGTTATTGATGATGTTGTTAATATTATTTCTAAGTTACATATCCTGCCCTCACGAAGTAAGGGGTAAGATATTCTAAAACATAACTACAAAGCAGTAGCTTATTAAGCAGAAATCGAGCTCGGATCACTATATGGTCCGTGCGTAACTTCTATATATTTATAGCTATAAAGCTAAGGATTATAAATATATATATATATATATATATATATATATATATATATATATATATAAGGTTATTACTATTATTAGAATTTATATAGATTTTTAAACTATTTATTCCATAAAGGAAATACTTTTATAGTTATTATTTTATGTTCTATAGTTATTAAAGTATTATTAAAGAGATATCATATAGGTATATAACTATATATAAGTTATTTATTAAGGTTTCTATAAACCTTATAAGATTATTATAGGAATTTTTAAGATATACCTACGGTATTCTTATAAAGGTTATAATAAATATACTTTTATGCGTGCTTACTATATATATAGTAAAAGTAGATAATATCCTAATATATTTTATAAAGATAGCTAAGGTAAGGATAGCTATTATTAGTATTACTAGTAAGATCGCTAAAAAGAATCTTAGGATTATAGAAGTATTTTATAAGAACTATACTTATATATATAATATAAGATATTATAGAGAGCTATTAGTAAGAGGCTAGAAAAGGATATAAGTAAGATTAGAAGAGAAGAAAAGGAAAGGGAGAGAACTTAATAATTATAATAAAAGCTTATAAAATAAGCGCTAAAATAAGAGAGGTAGCTAGATTGAAAAAGATTATAGAGAGGAGAAATTCTAACTAGGTTAGAAACCTTAAAAAGAAGACGCCCTTTTATATTTTAAGTTACTAGGTAATAAGGTTAAATAATTATTAGTTATATACTACTAAATAGTTATATAACTATTAGTAACTAATTAAAAAATAATAGTAATAATTAAAATTTAAAAATACCTATAACGCGCTAGGAAAACGAAAATATATCATTCGCTATAACTACTTAGATCTAGTATAGAGGGTGAGAGTAAATAATATAATAAAAGCGTAGAGACGCTACCCTATAGTTAGTAATAATATCTATAATAATATAGAGCTATATTACCCTACTAGTATACCTTAGGAACTAAGGCTTTAGAGGGGGGAGTAATTATAAGGAATAATAGTAGGTATAGGGTATAGAGCTACGCTATTAGCAAAATATTAGCAAATTAGTAGTAAATATATATACCCTTAAGAAAACTCTATAAGCTAGAGACTTAGAAGGTTAAGCAATAGTTTAATATAACTACGCATACCTACGTTTTAGTATCCTAGCCCTTCCTAGTTTAGGCCTATAGCTATAATCTTATAGGTATATACTTATAAACTAGATAAATATAGAAAGCTAGTTAAAGTTAATGCGAGACTTATTATAAGAGGAGATTAATAGCTTTATAATCTAAGAGATATATATATTATAACCCCCCGTCGTTAGTAACGCTTTCTCTATATTAAAGCAGTTAGCGCAAGCTATACTTACCGACGTTCCCTAAGGGGCCTAGGCTGCCTCTGCCTTAATAATATAGTAGACCTGCTTAAAAAAAGGCTACTCTATAGGGTATATAATAACCCGCCTAGCTTCTACTACTAAGTCTACTTACTTAGCTATAATATAATAGTAAGTATCCCCTCTAGGGGTATTAATAAGAGCCCTTTTAAGGGCTATACTAATAATATACTCTCTATATATAATAAATTAGTTAAAAAAGAAGCGGGTTTTATTAATTATATTAATATTTTACTCTCTAGTAAGCTCTTGCGTATTATTAGTATTAAAGGGTATACCTCGCGTAGGCTTAGCGTTTTTATATATAAGGTCTAGTACTAATATAGTTAAGGATTTATTATAGGTTAAATAAGGATAAGGAAGAGGGAGAGGTATAAGCCCCTACTCGTAGAGATTCTTATACTTCTAGCTATAAGAACCTCTTAGGAAAGACCTCTTTAGTTAAGGAGTTACCTCTTATATAGTAGTATTTATAATACCTTACTAGAAGGTTAAGCTTTTATGTTAAGGAGTTATCTTATATAGTAGCTTTTATAGCACCTTACTAGAAGATTTAGCAAGGGCGTTGCTACGAGAGCCTTAGTAGCCCGTTTAGCTCTAATATAATTAGCCCTAGTATAGTATGTATCTAACTTTATAATATTTAGAGGGTTTGCTTATAATTAGTAGGAATGTATTGGGTGTTTATATTATTTTCCTTAACTAGTAGAGGGTATAAGTTAGAATACTTATATAGTATTTCCCGAATTATACCTATAAACTAGGTGAATTTATTATAGTCTTTTTGCGACGGGGCTGCGGCGTAATTCCGAACTTAATATATTATAACCCTAGTAGGGATATCCTTTAGGACCCTAATCGTAGTTATAAGTCGGTTTAATATAGACTTCCTATAGTATAATATAGTTAATACTTTTATATATACTAATTTTAATAAAGAAGTCTATATAGAGATAGCGCTAGGGTATTATAAGAATAGCTATGTTCTAAAACTACTTAAGGCCCTCTATATACTTCGCTAATTACTACTACTATAATAATAATACCTAGAAATCGATCTTATAGTATATAGATTTAAGTAAGTAGCTAGTAAAAACTGCTATTAGTATAATAATAAGATCCTATTCTTGGCCTCTAGCCAATGCATAGTGATTTTACCTGCTTAAGTGCAATAGAACTTCTAACTCCGCGCCTCCTAATAATATATAGCCTTCGGTTACGTGATCTTGCTAACTACCTTTCCTAACTATAGCTATACTTATACGTGCCCGTTATACTAGATAGCCTCACGATCTTTAACTTTATATTAATAATAACGTGGTTTTTAATTATTTAATAGATTATGAAACTATTAACTTATCCTCTTATATACTACCCGCGCTGCTATTAAATACCGCCTCTATTACTACTTCGTCCGCTAGCTATACTATTATTAGTAATACTCTCTCTATTTGGTATAAGCTATACTTACTAACGTTTAAGCCCTAAGGGGCCTAGGCTACCTCTACCTTAATAGTATAGAGGACTTGCTTAAAGAAGGGCTACTCTATAGGGTATATAATAACCTACTTAGTTTCTACTACTAAGTCTACTTACTTAGCTATAATATAATAATAAATATCCCCTCTAGGGGTATTAATAAGAGCCCTCTTAAGGGCTATACTAATAATATACTCTCTATATATAATAGAGTAGTATAAGAGTATAGCTATAGGCCTAAACTAGGAAAGGCTAGAATGCTAGAACGTAGGTATGCGTAGTTATATTAAACTATTACTTAACCTTCTAAGTCTCTAGCTTATAGAGTTTTCTTAAGAGGATATATATTTACCGCTAATTCGCTAATATTTTACTAATAGTGTTAGCTCTATATCCTGCGCTCTATATCCTATACCTGCTATTATTCCTTATAATTACCCCCCCCTCTAAAGCCTTAGTCCCTAAGGCGTACTAGTAGGGTAATATAGCTCTACGTCGTTATAGATATTATTACTAACTATAGGGCGGCCTCTCTACGCCTTTATTATATTATTTACTCTTACCCTCTACGCTAGATCTAGGTAGTTATAGTAAATAATATATTTTCGTTTTCTTAGCGCGTCGTAAGTATTCTTAAATTTCAATTATTACTATTATTTTTTAATTAGTTACTAATAGTTATATAACTATTTAGTAGTATATAATTAGTAATTATTTTACCTTATTACCTAGCGACTTAAAATATAAAAGGGCGTCTTCTTTTTAAGGTCTCTAACTTAGTTAGAATTTCTCCTTTTTATAATCCTTTTTAGTCTAGCTACCTCTCCTATTTTAGTACCTATTTCGTAAGCTTTTATTATAATTATTAAGTTCTTTTCCTTTTCTCTTCTAATCTTACTTATACCCCTCTCTAATATCTTACTAATAGCTCTCTATAATATCTTATATCGCGCATATAGGCATAGTTCTTATAAAATACCTCTATAATCTTAAGATTCTTTCTAGCGATCTTATTAGTAATACTAATAGTAGCTATCCTTACCTTAGCTATCTTTATAAAATATATTAGGATATTATCTACCTTTACTATATATATAGCGAGTATATATAGAAGTATATTTATTATAACTTTAATAAGAAGAAATATACTACTATAAGTCTCTTTAAATTTACTAACGGGTTACTATATATTAATATTTCCTAGGTCCCTTAGGAGCTTTAGGGCATAGCCTAGATAACTTAGAATATATTCTACTAGATCTAGATCTAGGAGCGCGATAGCGTCCTAACCCCTCTTTATTATTATTATATTCTAGCTATACTTAGTAACTATTTAGTAGTATAGAAGTATATTACTAAGCTTATTTATAATCCTATTACTAGTAATAGTAGCTATAATATAGAGTAGCTTTAGCTCTAGGAGCTCGCCTCTATCACGGCGCTAAGTTAGACCTCCCTGAATTTCAGGTCACGTGACTTATAAGTTATATGACTTATAGGTCACGTGATTACTAAGTAACTCTTTAGCCTTCTAGGGCTACGCTAGCTTATAGTTAGACTTTCTCCTTCTCTAATATAGAATCTACTTAATATAGCGTAATTAAAGTATATTAACTTTCGCTTATTCGCTATCTGTAATACTATTTTACGTTTATCTATCTATTATCTAGAGATAGAAGTATAATATCTTAACTTACTACTACCCTAACCCTATTAATTAACTAATATGAGTATAGTACCTAACTAAGTACTAAGCTAACTAATCTATACTAACTAACCGACCTAAAATTAATTAATACCCCCCCTCTACTTTATTATTAATATACCGAACGAGTTATAACTAGCTAGCTATAGTTATAAAGCTATAACTACGCTTATACTTAATACTAGAAGGCTCCTAGAGCCTTATATTAAAACCCTTTAATACTACTATACTACGCTACTTAATTATAATACTCCCTTATACGAGGACTTAAAGGTTTTTAACCTAAATAAACCTATATACGAGCAGCCTATTAAAGGCCTATTTATAAACTTTAATATAGAGGGATACGAGAGCTTAGCCTAGAGCGCTATTACTAAGCTATAGAAGTTCCCTAACCTCCTTATTATTAACTATAATTACCTAAGTAAGGGCTAGAAGATTACCCTTACCCTTAATAATATAATATAGCTATTTTAGAATAACCCTGATTTAACCCTTATTTAGATTTAAGACTAGCTTATAAAAAGGGCTACTTAAGGTACTAAGTCTTAAGCCTTATACGCTAGATATATTACTATTAGTAATAACCTTTATATGCTATATAATATAGCTCTACGCCTAGAATATAAAAATCAAGAGCTCTAGGAGCGCTTAGAGGATACCTATACTACTATTAATAACGCTAAGTAATCTACTATACTTAAGTATTACTAAGAGGAGTATAATTAGGCCTAATATAACGCTACTACTATTATAGAGGAGCGTAATAAAGCAAGGGATACTAACGAAGCCCTGCTTTAGCGTTTTAAATATAATATAACTACTATACCCCCCCTTATAAGCCCTCCCTCTAGTAACTATAGCGCTATGCTTTAGGCGATCCTTAACTAAATAATATACCTTAAGAGTTAGGTCTGCTCTAGCTCGCCTATATTAACTACTAGCTATAGTAATACCCGCCCTACTAAGATACCCGAAGTCCCTATCTTTATAGGTATTAAGGGTACTTGATACCGAACGCGCTTAGCGCGGTTATCCCGCTCAAGGGCGTCCAACGCGTTTAATGTATTAAATATACCTAAACGCGTTAACCCTTATAAAAAGGCTTATCGCCTTTAAGGAAAAAACCTTTGAAATTTATAGTATTTTTACTTATAATTTTCACCTACTTCGTGGACCGTATTAATTAGTAGCACGACCTTAATAGTTAGCTATATCCCCTTATAACTAAGGACGTCCCTTATAATTAAGGAAGGCACTTAACTATGCGGATACCTAACCCCATTAAGTTTATACGAAGTAGTATTATAGTAGTTAATACTTATAGGTATTATATAGTATTAAAAGCTTCTAAACTCCCCCGTTCCCTTAACTAGGAGACGTCCCTAAGAGATATTAAACCTCGAAGATTTCCTTAACTAAGGAACGTTCTACTAAGATAATAAACCTCTAATAATAATACCCTATAAGCTGCTTTCTAATTATAAGGTTAAAGAAGGTCTTAAGTCTAACCTTCTAGAACCTATTAACTATTTAATTATTATAAACTTTATAATAACGCTTAAGTAATACCTAGATAAGTTCTATATACTATTTACCCTAACTAAGTATACCTTTCTTAAGTTAGTAATAAAAGCGAGTATTATAGCTATTACTTATAAGAACTTTAAATAATACTTAGTAAACTACTATAGATATATTTAAAAGTTAATATTATATAGGGAAGCATATAAGATTACTTAATATATTTAAAATAAGGTCCTATAGGTATAGATAACTAACTTATAACTATTTATTAATACTATTAGGTAGTAATATTACCTTAATCTCCTTTATTATAATTAATATATTAAAATAGAGACTAAATAGGGCTAGACTCTAGACCTAATACTCCCTTTTAAAGAAAATAAAGAGAGGGGAGGCTATAAGACCCTAAGAGCTAAAACTATAAGTAAGCTAGATATCTTAAAACCTATATCTAAACTTAATATAATAATAATCCCTAAAGTATTCTTAGTACTCCTATTAACTCTAGAGGAATATTATAAGTTTAGATAGAGTTTTATAAATAGTTTATAACTCCTATCTCTTAAACCTATATTAAAGGATATAACTATTATATTAATACTAGAGCTAAGCTTAAATACTTTTTATATATTATTTAAAGAAAGTGAAGATATATTAAGTACTTTATTTCTAACCTAAGGAAAAGGAATAAATAGCCCTCCCGCGCTTAAGCTAAGTAACGTATAGAGTTACTCTAGTATTTATAGCTAGGGTAAGTAATATAGTAAGATAGGCGCCTAGGAACTAGAAGCTAGTCTATTAAACCTTAATAAAAGTAAAAAATATAATTAGGATATTAAATATATAGAGGACGCTCCTCTACTATTACTACTACTTATACTACCTAGAGATCTTAGTAATAGAGGTAATAATAATAACCCTAAGGGTTAAAATAATAAAGGAGGTAGCCCTAGCTATAGTAATAATAATAGCTAAGGTAATTAATACCCTTAACTACTAGCTAGGCTAAGAGATATTATTAAACTATTATCTAACCCTAATAGGTTCTTAGTTAGCTATAACTTTCTTATATTCCTTCTCTCTATAAATAAAGAAAGGGTAGTATAAGTAATAGCTAGAATATTAGCTATAGAACCTAGGCGTAGTACTCCTTAATTTAAGACTAATATAATTAGGTTATTTAATCCGCCTCTATATAATAACGAAGTTAAAGATATATATATTAATAGTAATTTAAGGACTATCTACTAAAATATATATCGTTTTATTAATATAATTAATAGCTATATTAAGTTAAATAATAAGAACCTAGCTATAGCTACCCTTAACTTATATTAAACCTTACTAAGGTATACCTTAGACTAGTACTATACTAATCTAATACTTAATAAGAAAGTAGAACTTAAGGACCCTAACTATAAGCTAGATTATTAGAAAGAGTTATTACTTAAACGTTTTTATTTACTATATAAAATTACTAAAGTATATTTAACTAAGGAGAGGTATACTTTATATAATATATACGATCGATATAATATTTAATACTAGATAAGTAAGGTTACTTAATTATATAAGGATACTAAAGAGAGTAAATCTAAGGTATTAACTATTACCTATAATAAGATAGATATAGAACTAGTTATTAGTATTCCTTAGCTAACTAGTAATATAAATTATAATAAGTTTATTATAAGCTTATAGAAGATAGTCCCTAGCTAGGATTAAATAGTTACTAAAGGATCCTAGCAAGTATTAGTCTAACCCTCTATTAAGGCGACCTATATAGGAACCTCTATAATATAATTATTACTAAAAGAGACCTTAAAAATAGGCTATACTATAGCTACTTATTATCCGTACTATACGAACCTAAAAGAGACTATATCTAGCCTATTACTATTAAGACTTATAAAGCAAGCTATTAATATAGCTACTAAACCCTTATTATCTACTTATAAGGAAATTCGGTTTAACTAATAATAAAGGCCTAAATACTAATATAAATAGCCTAGTTAATACGTTTAATATCCTTAACCGCCTAGTTACCCTTTAGCTTATATAACTAAGGGCACTAGTTATAAGTAAGCAGAAGAGGAAGCATATACTTCGTTAGATAAGGGCGACTTTAACTATATCTAGTATATTAAGGCTAGCGAGGATTTAGACTTATATAAAGAAGACTTAGTTACTAGCACTAATAATAAGGATAACTAAGAGTAATAAGAAGACGATCCTAAGTATATTAACCTAGTTACTTAACCCGCTTATTACTATAAATACCCTCTAGGTTATATCCCTAAATATAAGGATAAGTACCCTATTTTTAATATTAACTCCTTTTAAAATTCGCTCCTTAAGGATCCCGGAATCTACTTATACGAAACCTACTTTTATAATACTAAGCTATATACTAACTTTAAGGGTATCTTCTTATATTAGACCCTTCTATCCCCTTAGCTAAATATAACGCTCGTTAGTCCTATTAAGCTATAATAATATATAGTTATATATTTATACTACTATATATATACTAAGATTATTATCCGGGGCTATTATAATAAATTACTAATCGTAATCTATATTAATACTAGTATAGACTGCTTAGTTATAAGCAAAGCCTACCTAGGATAGTTCTATACCCTCTTAAGAGAACCTAAGGTATTTAAGCTCTAAGGCGTAGGAAGCCTTAAAACTATCGCCTAGGTAACTTTTATAATTCTTATATAAGAATAATAACGAAATAGCTATATAATAACCGCTAAGCTCTATATAAGTATATAGCTTATCCTATATTTAGATACTAGTTTACTTATAGGGTAAGACTTTAATATACCTAATAGGCTTAACGTTCTAAACTCGGAATTATATATCCGAATTATATCTTATAATAATATTCAAATCCCCTCTTAGATCTATTCGAAAGTCCCTTTAAAAGTTTATAATATATATACTATAAGAAATATAACTATTACGCTATACGATCGCTCCGCTATTTAAATTAAGATACTATTAGTAAAATAGAGTCCCTTCTATTTAGCTTAAAGCACGAAGGGTATATATATATATATATAAGTAATTTACTACTTATTCCTATTATTAATAACGCTCCTTACCTATTAAAGATTAAAAGAGGTACTAAGCTTAGAACTCTAGCGCCCTTTAAGTCTAATAGATACCTTAAACTAAAGACTTATAATTAACTATAAATAGCCTTTTTAATATTATTATATAAGGACCTAACGTATTACGCTATTTTTAGCCTTTCTAATTATAAGCTTATAATACTTACTTAGCTACTAGAACTATTAGTTAATAAATAAGTAGAAATCTCTAACCTAACTAATAAGGAAGTTAACTATAGCGTAACTAATAATAATATAACGCTAAATAGCGGAGATATCTATAAGGGGAATATTAACCTAAATAGTAAGATAAGTATAACTAAGCCTAAAGACTTACTAGTAGTTATTACTAAGGAAGGTATATATATCTATAACTAAGACGCTAAAGCTATATAACGCCTTAAAGAGGTTATCTTATATTACCCCGCTATCTAGAAGAACTAAGGACTAATTAACCTTCTAGAAGATTAATAGCTTAAGGTTAAACTTATTAAAGGATAGTAGAATATAAATATTAGCTAATAACCTTATCCTATTAATAAAGAAAATAAGAACCTTATTAATAAAACTTTAGATAAGCTCTACGCTTAAAACTATATAAAATAGGGTAACTCTAGACCTATATTATTTAGAGCCCCTATATTTACTATATAGCGAATTATAGATAGTAAGTATAAAGGTTATATAGTTATAGACCTATATGCTCTTAATAAAGCTACTATCCCTAATATATACCCTATGCTATTATAATAAGATGTTATTAAATACCTTTATAATAAGCTATAGATTACTATAGTTAACGCTCGATCCTTCTTCTATTAGTTTCTTATTAAGAAGGAATATTAAGATCGATTTACTATAGTTAGCTACTAGGGATAAGAACGCTTAAAGGTAGTACTTATAAGATTCTATAATTCGCTTGCTCACGCTTAATGCATTATAGATAGACTCTTATAACTATATAAGGAATATACCTATATATTTATTAATAATATTATTATTACCTCGAAAGACCTTAATACCTACCTTAAACACCTTAATATAATTCTTAAACTCTTTATAAATATTAGACTCTTGCTTTTAATAATAAAGTCGTTTATTAGATATCCTTCTATTAAGCTACTTAGCTTTACTATTAATACCTTTAGATTATTAAATACTTAAGATTATATTAATATTATTAAGAAAATTAAGTACCCCTATAACCTCTACTAGCTTAAATACTAGATAGGTATAACTAGTTTCCTATAATATATAATACTACGCTATATTTATTATATTTAACTGCTCTAATAGCATAAAATTATATTACTCGCCTAAGCCTAAGCTTAAGGGAAGGATAAAGGCGCTATAAGAAAGCTCTTTTATTAAAAGATAAGTTTTAAACCTATATTAGAAGACGTAGCTAGCTTTAATAATATTAAGGACGCTTTAATAGCAGATAACGCCTTATTCTACTATAACCCTAATAAATAGTTATTTATATAGCTTAACCTATTAAAGGAATATAGATACTCCGCGCTAATCTTCTAGCTAGCTAATTATATTAAATAGAAACCTTATAACTTAATTAAGTATACCGACGTACGCCTAATTACCTATATTAGTAAGGCTCTTAACTAAGCTAAATAGAAGTATTAGCTTACTAAACTTGAGGTAGCTTGCTTAGTATAAGTAGTAAAGAAGTATTAGCTAATATTATATTTATCTAAACGAGACCCTATAATAGTACTTACTAACTATTTAGTAACTTATAATATTATTAAATAAATATTATTATAATTAGAGGATACGACGAGGTCTAACTTACGACTTATATTATTATTAGAATATCTTAGCTAGTTCTCCCTAGTATATTATTATATCCCTAGAACGTTAAATATTATAATAGATATATTATTACGCCTATTTATAATAGAAATCCCTATTAAAGATATTAGGGAACTTAATAAGATATAGGATAATATATTAATAAGTATTAACTTTATAATAGAAGTATCTCTTAATAATAACTTTAAGGCTAAACTTATCTAATCGTATACTAACTCTAAGTCCTAGAGTAGAGTATATAAGATACTCTATAAAAAGGTAGATAATATAGACCTTAACTTCGTTATATATAATAATCTTCTTTACTATATTAACCCCTATACTAATGAACAAGGGCTCTATATACTAAAAGAGTTAGTAACGCCTCTTATTAAAGAAGCTTATAATAACTACTATTACTTTAGTAAGGAATAGATATAGAGAGCTATTAATAAATACCTTTATATACTACGTCTTAAACAATAAGTTAATAATTATATAGCTAACTACCTATAATATAGAATAATAAATATAGAACGTTAACTACTACTTAGCGCGATATAGCTGATATTAATACTAGCTATCCCCTTTTATATAATTACTATAGACTTTATTATTAGACTTCCTGAAATACCTTTATAGTATTTAAGCTATGAAGTAGAGAACTTCCTACTTCTTAATATAGTACTTACTATAACTAATAAGTTCTCTAAAGTAACTCTCCTTATCCTAGGTTACTTAATATATATTACTAAGATCTAGGGACGCCTCGTTCTAGATAACCTCTAGCGTAGTAACTAAGGGATACTAAAAGCTATTATATCTAATTATAACTAAAAAGTCCTTTTAAAGTTTTAGACTATACTATAGGTAGAATTATATACCTAATTAAGATTCTTAACTATATATTATCTATAAACTAATAGTATTTTAGAATATAAAAATCAAACCGTCGAACTAGCTATTCGTTACTTTCTTAACCTTATTAATAATAACTAGGTAATATTACTACTAAGCCTTTAATATAACCTTAATAACACCTACTTATAAGTTATTAGTTATTTACTAAACTAAATCCTATATAATAAAAACACTAATAACGCGTTAAATATCTTAGGTAATACTAACCCTAAAATAAACTATGAAATCTTCTAAGAGGAAGTAAAAGTTTTAATTATAATAGCCTAACTATATATAAAGGAATAGTATAATAGAAAATATCGTTTTATTACCTTTAAGCTAGGCGACTAGGTATATCTTAAGATAGGATTAGGATATTATCTACTAGGATGACTAAACCTAAAGTATAGCTACTAGTATATCCTATTTAAGGTCCTTAAATGCGTTAATAAGTTAGCATACCGCCTCGATATTCTACTTAATATAAATATTTACCTAGTTATATCTATTATCTAACTTATACTAGTACTAGCCCCTAGTAATAACCTATTTAACTATTAAGATAACTACTAAGGCCTAGTTAATATTAAGGAAGATAATAATATTTATTAGCTTAAAGTATATAAGTATTTTGAGATTAAAAGCATTCTTAAAAAGCAAACCCTTGTATAAGGAAAAATATAATATCTAGTTAAATAAAAAGGTTACCTACTAATATATATTATTTAGATAGATAAAGATATTATAAATATAGATAAACTTATTATTATATTTAAAAGTAAGGAATAAGAGATAGAATAGCTCTATAGATAAATAAAAACTTAAAGACCTATTTAATAGGGCGTTAAACTAGTATTAGAGCCTAGTAAAAGACTACTAAGGCGCTTAAGAGGAAGGCCCTATAAGAACCTAGGGGAATAATATAATATATATTATAAATAAAGAACGCGCTGCTTAAAGCGCTTTAAATAGATAAGTAAACTATAAAGAGTATAATAACTAAGGCCTTATTATAAAATAAAGATATTTAGCGCGCTTAGCGCGTCTAAGAACTTTACCCTAATAATAGCGATATTTATATCTATCCCGTTAGTAAAGATAACTACGCCTATTATACCTTCCCTCTTAAACTCCTTCTACCCTTAGTATTATAAGAACCTTTATAAATATAACTACCCTCCTTACTAGAAGGTCGACCCCTACTCTTACTTAACTAATAAGAAAAATCAGTACTTAAGTATATATATATAAAATAAATTTATATTATTAGGTAACCCTACTAGTTATTACCGCTACCTTCGCCTACTTAGTATTAAGCGTATTTTTCCTCTATATATATATTTTACTAAAGAGCGTTAACGCCTTTAACCCTATTACTATATTATTATTACTCTTATATATCTCCCTTTATTACTATTATCCTTATCGAGACGTTAAGAAATCTTACTAACGCTCTATATTATTATACGCTTAGTGCTACTAGAGTAACTTATATTATATATACCTAGGTATTACTTTACTATAAATAGATAACGCTCTAAATATAAAGATACTAAGTATATTACCCTTAACTATATTTACTACTACCTACCTAACGTTAAGATCCCTTATAATAAGCCTAGATATTATATTTATAACTAAGAAATCTTTAAGCGCGCCCTTAACTAAGAGACCTAACGTTATAGAACTAGTTATAATATTTCTAGCACCTTATTTATTATCTACTTAGGTACTAATACTTACTTAGTTACCTAACTACTATTTATAAACTAAATTAAGTTCTACTACTAATTCCCTAATACTATCTTAAATATCGAGTAGCTATCCCTCTATAATATTATATAGAACTCCCTTAAATATAACCTACGCTATATTATTAATATTACTAATACGCCTATTTCTATTAATTCTAGAGAGGCCTTAAGTAGAGATAATAAACCTATTACTACTAAACGCGACTAAGCTAATAAAACTATTAATACTAATTAGCCTAAACTATCCCTTAATACTAGCTAA
>JAVHLU010002799.1:0-15446 GCA_036785755.1 Colletotrichum ledebouriae
TATAAGTGCCCTTCTCTTTCTCTTTAGTAGTAGGTAATTTAATAATAGTAATAATCTTTTCTAAGAAAGGGGGGGGGGGGGTGGGGGGGGGGGGGTAAGAAGGGTTTACTAATATCCCCCCTAGGGGCTAATAACTATAATTTTAATATCCTCTTTCCCCTTTTCTTCTTCTCTCTTATCTTTAGGTTATTAATCTTATATATATTTAGCGAAGGGGGGGGCTTTAGTATTATTACTAGAAGGTTAAAGATCTTATACTTTCCTAGGCTTAATAACCCTATTATAATTACTAATAAATATTAAAGTTATCTAGGCTATTATTATATTAAATAGTAGCGAGGAGGCGTGCTTTAAATAAGTAGGGAGTTACTAATACTATCTCTTACCCTTATCCCTAAAGTTTAGGAATATTATCCCTAGAATTTTAAACTTTTAAACTAAGAAATACAAAGAAGGGAAAATAAAAGTAAGTTTATAAATTATTAATTAAAATAGGTTATAATAAAAGAAACCTTATATATCCCTTAGATTTTCTGTCTTAATATACTCCTTCTCTTTCTCTTTTATTATCTTAGGAATCTTAATAACTAGTTATTATCTAGCTTTTAAAGCTTTAATTACTTTCTCTATATCTTTTAAATACTATTTTAATTATATTACTAATTATAATAAATCCTCCTCTTTCTCTTAATTACTTTCCTTAGGTATTATAGGTTCCTCCTCCTCTTCGTTAGGTATATAATTATTATACTTTTTATTCCCTAGCGCTAAGAATACTTTTATTAGGTTTCTTTCTAAATTAGATCTATAAATATCTAAATTACTTAGTTCCTAATACTCTTTAGGAGCTTAAATAAATTTATAAAGTTAATTCCTACTACACGTTTTTCTGGTAACCTTATTACTTATTAATATTACTAATTAATATAATAGAGCGTTTAGAGCTTATAATAGGATATAGAAGGGACCTTATTATTAGTAGTTAAGCCTTTTAATAGATACCTTATTAATAGAACCCTTAATATTAAATACTAATATTAAATTACTTACCTCTAGCCTCTCTTTCCTTATAGTCCTCTTATATTAATTCTTATAATATTCTATAGTTTTCTTATATTAACTCTTAATTATCTTATTAGCTTATTTTCTATTCTTATTAAGTTATAGGAAGGCTTATAAATATATTTAAACCTCCTCTTCCCTTATTATTATTAAAGCTTAATTAAGAACTCTCTAGGTTAGTCTTAAGGTCTTAATAGGAGTAATAAGCTTAAACCTATATAATAAGTAGAAAGGGCTAAAGCTAGTTAAAGTATAAACACTTAATTAGTTTAGAAATAGGGTAGTAGGAGGGTATAATTAAGGGTTAATATCCCTTATATTAATAATATATAAGTAATTAGCTAGTAACTAGTCTTAACTACTCTATTAGCCCTCAGGTTATATATAGATATTATTCTCCTCCTTATATTATATTTCTTATTAAATTTATCGATAATATCCTTATTCTCTAGCCCTCTATTAATAATAAGTTTACTATATAATATATAATAATAGACGATCTCTTTTTAGATAAACTTAGCAATCTCTACTAAAATTACTCTCTTAAGCTAGTAGGCTTTAAGCTATCCTATTAGTAGATCCCTTACCTTAATAAGGTACTACTTACCTACTCTCTATATATCTAATAAGATCCTAATAAAGAGTAATCCCTTTAGGGAGCTATAGGTCCTTATATTATCTATATATCGAGCTCTCCTCTTTTAGTAATTAGGGTAACTTTTTAGGGATTTACTAATCTCTATATATATACTAGCTTAAATATAGTAATTAGATAGTTTTCTAACTATAGCTTACTTGCCTCAATAATTACTCTCTTTATAGGCCTTTATAATTAGCTTCTTCTACTAACTAGGATTATTAGTAACTTATTATAGTATTAGTTTTTAATTCATTAGTTTAATAAAAAGTAGGTAGTTTAAAATATAATGATCTAACGCTCTAGTCTTAAAGTTATAATACCTTACTAGTTAAATTCCTAGAGGGTATCTCTATATTATTAAATAATAAGCAATTTATTAAGAGCGTATTAAATAGGTCTATGAATTATTAAGAAGTATATCCGGGATATTTATTATATTACTAATAACCTCTATATTCCTTACTAGGACCTCCTCTATATATTACTTATTACTATAATATTAAGCTTAATTAAAGAAGGAACTAGCTTCTATATCTCTAAAGAAGATTTATATATTAATCTAAGAGTTAATCTCCCCCTTAGCTTCCTTATTAATAGTATTAGAAGGTCCCCGGGGTTTTTATAATAAGCTATCTACTATTATATTCTAAGTACTATAAATATATTATATTTTAAAGTTAAATATTTAAATCTATATAATCTAGTAAATAACAAGGGCTCCTAGGAGGTTTATAGCTATTTATGTAGTTATATAACTAATATCTAAGTATCTATCTCTAGGATAAAGTATTATCTATATAAATAGTTATATACCCTTGATATAGTCCACGTAGTAGGCGAAAATTATAGGTGAAAATTCTATGAATTTCGAAAGTCTTTTCCTTAAAGGTAATAAGCCCTTTTATAAGGGTTAACGCGTTTAGGTACGTTTAATGCGTTAAACGCGTTAGACGCCCTTAAGCTGGATAACTACGCTAAGCGCGTTTAGTATTAATTACCTATATAAGAAGAAAAAGGTATTAACTGCGATATATAGTATAAAATTTAATTTATACCTCCTATTATAATAACGTACTAATAAGTAGAGCTATACTATTATATATAAGTAACTATATATAACCTTACTTCCTTTCTATTCTATACGTTTTATTATATCCTACTTTAGGCTAAGGGAGTCTTAGGTATAGTATTAGTCGTCTTTAAGAGGTTAGGGTAATCCTTATCCTCGTTATTAATAATCTCTTTAGCTATAACTAGGAGTTAGTTAACGCTAATACTATAAGTAGTAGCTAGTTAGGTATTATCCTTATATTACTCTAGGAATAGGTAGCGAGATTTATCGCTAACCTTAAGGTTTGCCTTAGTAATACTATTATTTTTAATTATAGTAATTAAGGTAGCGAGGGAGGTAACGTTAGCGCGAAAGCCTCGAAGGTTAGTAGTATATTTATACTAAAAGCTAGCTATATCTATAGCCTTAGGGTCGCTAAGGTCTAAGAGAGTATAGATAGCGCTTAAGTTATTACTATTAAGTATAGCCTAACTAATATGAGTACTATCCATAGTATATATACTAGGAAACTCGTATTATAGTATCTACTTAATAATAAAGAATAGTAATATAGCGCTAAACTCTAGGTTACTTATAATTCGTTTAATTATAAATAAGTTAAGGGCGCGGATATATATATATAGACTAAGGATAATTAAGCTATTCTAGATAAGTATATATAAGGTAAGGCGTTTAGTATAGCGGGTAGCGATAAGGTTAGTAGCGTTAAAGAAATAGAAGCGCTAAAGGTATATATTAATTACTTCTTAAGTAGTTAGGAACTTTATATAGGAATAAGTAAGGCGATAGAGGCTAGTAATATAAGTATAGGATTACTAGTTTATAATAACGATCTTTTTAATACTAGTAGTAGTATTAGGCGTCTTAGCAGAGCTAGGCGTATTAATAGTATTAAAGGGGCTAATATTAGAGGAAGGATTAATATTAGGGCGATCCTCTAGGCTAGTAGCTAATACTATATACTTAGTAGATAACCTAGTAGTAAGGTATTATTCTAGGCTAAGGAAGCCTAGGCTCTCTTATATTAGTCCCTAGGGAATAGTTACTATAATAAACTTAAACTTATTAGTAGCTAACTTAATAAATTAGCCTAGGTTAAGGGTAATAGTACTAGTATTAGTAATATAACCCTTAGAGAGCGCCGCGGTTAGGGCGATCTAGGTCTCCTTATATCCGTTAAGTAGTATAGTAATATAGCTAATACGTTTACTATAGGCTTATATTCCCTTAATAGCCTTAATAATATCTATCGCATTAGGGGTACTAATACTAGTAGCTTGCTTCTTAGGAGTAGCTATCTTATTAGTCTTATTCTAAGCAATAGGAGTTAATCTAGTACTAGTTATAATAATATTAGTTAATAGTCGAGGTTTAATATATTTAGTAGCGTTAGTAGCTTAGTTAGGTTAGCTAGCGTTAAGGGATAGTTTAAGCTAATTAGTATTAATAGCTTTATTAGCTTAGTTATATTTAGTAGTAATAGGTTTATTATCTCTACTTAAAGCCTCCCTAGAATTAATAGAAATAGGCATATTAGCGATATTAGTAGTATAGTATAGGTTATATTTAAGGGAGTTCTATATAGCATTATAGAGGGATAGCTACTTAATATTTAAGATAGTATTAGGGAATTAGTAGCGGAACTTAATTTAGTTTATAAATAGTAGTTAGGTAACTAAGTAAGTATTAGTACCTAGGTAGATAATAAATAGAGTATTAGAAATATTATAACGAGTTCTATAATATTAGGTCTCTTAGTTAAGGGCGCGCTTAAAGATTTCTTAGTTATAAATATAGTATCTAGGCTTATTACGAGGGATCTTAATATTAGGCAGGTAGTAGTAAATATAGTCGAGGGCAATATACTTAGCGTCTTTATATTTAAAGCGTTATCTATTTATAGTAAAGTAATACCTAGGTATATATAATATAGGTTACTCTAGTAGCGCTAAGCGCGTAACGATATAGAGCGTTAGTAAGATTCTTTGATATCTTAATAAGGATAATAGTAATAAAGGGAGATATATAAGTATAATAATAGTATAGTAACGGGGTTAAAGGTATTAATACTCTTTAGTAAAATATATACGTAGAGGAAAAATACGCTTAATATTAAGCGGGCGAAGGTAGTAGTAATAACTAGTAGGGTTACCTAGTAATATAAATTTGTTTTATATATATATACTTAAGTGCTGATTTCTCTTATTAGTTAAGTAAGAGTAGGGGTTAACCTTCTAGCGAGGAGGGTAGTTATATTTATAAAGGTTCTTATAGTACTAAGGGTAGAAGGAGTTCGAGAGGGAAGGTATAATAGGCGTAGTTATCTTCGCTAATAGGATAGATGCGAATATCGCTATTATTAGGGTAAAGTTCTTAGACGCGCTAAGCGCGCTAAATATCTTTGTTTTATAATAAAGCCTTAGTTATAATACTCTTTATAATCTACTTATCTATTTAAAGCGCTTTAAGTAGCGCGTTCCTTATTCGTAATATATATTATATTATTCCCCTAGGTTCTTATAGGGCCTTCCTCTTAAGCGCCTTAGTAGTCTTTTACTAGGCTCTAATACTAGTTTAATACCCTATTAGATAGGTTTTTAAGCTTATGCTTATCTATAGAGCTATTCTATCTCTTATTCCTTACTTTTAAATATAGTAATAAGTTTATTTATATTTATAGCGTCTTAATCTATCTAAATAATATATATTAGTAGGTAACCTTTCTATTTAACTAGATATTATACTTTTCCTCGCGCGAGGGTTCGCTTTTTAAGAATACTTTTAATTTTAAAATACTTATATACTTTAAGCTAATAAATATTATTATCTTCCTTAATATTAACTAGGCCTCGGTAGTTATCTTAATAGTTAAATAGGTTACTACTAGGGGCTAGTATTAGTATAAGTTAGATAATAGATATAACTAAGTAAATATTTATATTAGGTAGAATATCGAGGTAGTATACTAACTTACCAACGCGTTTAAGGACCTTAAACGGGATATACTAGTAGCTATACTTTAGGTTTAGTTATCCTAGTAAATAATATCCTAATCCTATCTTAAGGTATACCTAGTCGCCTAGCTTAAAAGTAAAGAAATAATATTTTTTATTATACTATTCCTTTATATATAGCTAGGCTACTATAATTAAAATCTTTGCTTCCTCCTAGAAGGTTTTATAGTTTATTTTAGGGTTAGTATTACCTAAGATATTTAACGTATTATTAGTGTTTTTACTATATAGGACTTAGTTTAGTAAATAACTAATAACTTATAAGTAGGCGTTATTAAGGTTATATTAAAGGCTTAGTAATAAAGTTACCTAGTTATTATTAACGAGGTTAAGAAAGTAATAAATAGCTAGTTTAACGGTTTAATCTTTATATTCTAAAATACTATTAGTTTATAGATAATATATAGTTAAGAATCTTAATTTAGTATATAATTCCGCCTATAGTATAGTTTAAAACTTTAAAAAGAACCTTTAGTTGTAATTAGATATAATAGCTTTTAGTATTCCCTAGTTACTACGCTAGAGGTTATATAGAAGGAGGTATCCCTAGATCTTAGTAGTATATATTAAGTAACCTAGGATAAGGAGAGTTACTTTAGAGAACTTATTAGTTATAGTAAGTATTATATTAAGAAGTGGGAAGTTCTCTATTTTATAGCCTGAATATTATAAAGGTATTTTAGGAAGTCTAACAATAAAGTCTATAGTAATTATATAGAAGGGAATAGCTAGTGTTAATATTAGCTATATCGCTCTAAGTAGTAGTTAACGTTCTATATTTATTATTCCATATTATAAGTAGTTAGCTACGTAATTATTAACTTATTATTTAAGACGTGGTATATAAAAGTGTTTATTAATAGCTCTCCACGTCCGTTCCTTACTAAAGTAATAGTAATTATTATAAGCTTTTTCAATAAGAAGCGTTACTAACTCTTTTAGGATATAGAGCCTTTATTTATTAGTATAGGGGTTAATATAATAAAGAAGACTATTATATATAACGAAGCTAAGGTCTATATTATCTACCTTTTTATAGAGTATCTTATATACTCTGCTCTAGGACTTAGAGTTAGTATACGATTAGATAAGCTTAGCTTTAAAGTCGTTATTAAGAGATATTTCTATTTTAAAGTTAATACCTATTAGCATATTATCCTATATCTTATTAAGTCCCCTAACGTCTTTAATAGGGATATCTATTATAAGTAGGTATAATAATCTATCTATTATAATATTTAACGTTCTAGGGATATAATAATATACTAGGGAGAACTAGCTAGGATATTCTAATAATAATATAAGTTATAAGTTAGACCTCGTCTTATCCTCTAACTATAGCAACGTTTATTTAATAATATTATATATTACTAAATAGTTAGTAAGTATTATTATAAGGTCTTATCTAGATTAACGTAGTATTAGCTAATACTTCTTTACTACCTATACTAAGTAAGCTACTTTAAGTTTAATAGGCTAATACTTCTATTTAGCTTAGTTAAGAGCCTTATTAATATAGGTAATTAGGTATATATTAGTACGCTTAATTAGGTTATAAGGTTTCTATTCAACGTAGTTAGCTAGCTAGAAGATTAGCATGGAGTATTTATATTCTTTTAATAAGTTAAGCTATAAGAATAACTACTTATTAGGGTTATAGTAGAATAAGGCGTTATTTACTATTAAGGCGTCCTTAATATTCATAAAGCTAGCTACTTCTTCTAGCGTGGATTTAAAACTTATCTTTTAATAGAAGAGCTTTCTTATAGCGCCTTTATCCTTCCCTTAAGCTTAGGCTTAGGTAAGTAACGTAGTTTTATACTTTTAGAGTAGTTAAATATAATAACTATAGCGTAGTATTATATATTATAGGAAACTAGTTATATCTATCTAGTATTTAAGCTAGTAGAGGTTATAGGGGTACTTAATCTTCTTAATAGTATTAATATAGTCTTAAGTATTTAATAGTCTAAAGGCGTTAATAGTAAGGCTAAGTAGCTTAATAAAAGGATATCTAATAAATAACTTCTTTACTAAAAGTAAGAGTCTAATATCTATAAAGAGTTTAAGAATCGCGTTAAGGTACTTAAGGTAGGTATTAAGGTCCTTCGAAGTAATAATAATATTATTAATAAACGCGCAGGTATATTCCTTATATAGTTATAGGAGTCTATTTATAACGTATTAAGCGTAAGCAGGCGAATTATAGAATCCTATAAGTACTACCTTTAAACGTTCTTATCCCTAGTAGCTAATTATAGTAAATCGATCTTAATATTCCTTCTTAATAAGAAACTAATAGAAAAAAGATCGAGCGTTAACTATAGTAATCTATAGCTTACTGCGAAGGCGTTTAATAATAGCTTATTATAGTAATATAAGGTATATATTAGGGATAGTAGCTTTATTAAGGGTATATAGGTCTCTAACTATATAACCTTTATACTTACTATCTATAATTCGCTATATAGTAAATATAGGGGCTCCGAATAGTATAGGTCTAGAGTTACCCTATTCTATATAGTTTTAAGTATAGAGCTTATCTAAAGTTTCATTAATAAGGTTCTTATCTTCTTTACTAATAGGATAAGGTTATTAGCTAATATTTATATTCTACTATCTTTTAATAAGTTCGACCTTAAGGTATTAATCTTCTAGAAGGTTAATTAGTCCTTAGTCCTTCTAGATAGCAGGGTAATACGAGATAACCTCTTTAAGGCGTTATATAGCTTTAGCGTCTTAGTTATAGATATATATACCTTCCTTAGTAATAACTACTAGTAAGTTTTTAGGCTTAATTATACCTATCTTGCTATTTAGGTTAATATTCCCCTTATAGATATCTCTACTATTCGGCGTTATATTATTATTAGTTACGCCGTAGTTAACTTTCTTACTAGTTAGGTTCGAGATTTCTACTTATTTATTAGCTAATAGTTCTAGTAGCTAAGCGAGTATTATAAGCTTATAATTAGAAAGGCTAAAAATAGCGTAATATATTAGGTCCTTATATAACGATATTAAAAAGGCTATTTATAGTTAATCGCAAGTCTTTAGTTTAAGGTATCTATTAGACTTAAAAGGCGCTAGAGTTCTAAGCTTAGTACTTCTTTTAATTTTTAATAAGTAAGGAGCGTTATTAATAATAGGAATAAGTAGTAAATTACTTATATACGTATATATATACCCTTTATGCTTTAGGCTAAATAGAAGGGACTCTATTTTACTAATAGTATCTTATTTTAAATAGCGGAGCGATTATATAGCGTAATAGTTACGTTTCTTATAGTATATATATTATAAACTTTTAAAGGGACTTTTAAATAGATCTAAGAGGGAATTTGAATATTATTATAGGATGCGATTTAGACGTATAATTCTAAGTTTAGAATATCAAGCCTATTAGGTATATTAAAGTCTTACCCTATAAGTAAACTAGTATCTAAATATAGGATAAGCTATATACCTATATAGAGCTTAGCGGTTATTATATAGCTATTTTATTATTATCCTTATATAAGAATCGCGAAGGTTACCTAGGTAATAGTCTTAAGGCTTCCCACGCCTTAGAGCTTAAATACCTTAGGTTCTCTTAAGAGGGTATAGAACTATTATAAGCAGGCTTCGCTTATAACTAAGCAGTCTATACTAGTATTAATATAGACTACTATTAGCAATCTATTATAATAGCCCTGGATAATAATCTTAGCGTATATATAGTAGTATAAATATATAACTATATATTACTATAGCTTAATAGGACTAATAAGCGTTATATTTAGCTAAGGGGATAGAAGGGTTTAATATAAGAAGATACCCTCAAAATCGGTATATAGCTTAGTATTATAAAGGCAGGTTTTATATAAGTAGATTCTAGGATCCTTAAGGAGCGAATTTTAAAAGGAGTTAATATTAAAAATAGGGTACTCGTCCTTATACCTAGGGATATAACCTAGAGGGTATTTATAGTAATAAGCGGGTTAAGTAACTAGGTTAATATACTCGGGATCGTCTTCCTATTACTCTTAGTTATCCTTATTATTAGTACTAATAACTAAGTCTTCTTTATATAAGTCTAAATCCTCGCTAGCCTTAATATACTAGATATAGTCGAAGTTACCCTTACCTAACGAAGTATATACTTCCTCTTCTACTTACTCGCGACTAGTACCCTTAGTTATATAAGCTAAAGGGTAACTAGGTAGTTAAGGATACTAAACGTATTAACCGGGCTATTTATATTAGTATTTAGGCTTTTATTATTAGTTAAACTAAATTTCCTTACGAGTAGATAATAAGGGTTTAGTAGCTATACTAGTAGCTTACTTTATAGGTTTTAATAGTAATAGGCTAGATATAGTCTCTTTTAGGTTTATATAGTATAGGTATTAAGTAGCTATAGTATAGCCTACTTTCGAGGTCTCTTTTAGTAATAATCGCGTTATAGAGGTTCCTATATAGGTTACCTTAGTAGATAGTTAGACTAATACTCACTAGGATCCTTTAGTAACTATTTAATACTAGCTAGGGACTATCTTCTATAGGCTTATAATAAACTTATCGCGGTTTATATTACTAGTTAGCTAAGGAATACTAATAACTAGTTCTATATCTATCTTATTATAAGTAATAGTTAATACCTTAGATTCGCTCTCTTTAGTATCCTTATATAGTCGAGTAACCTTAGTTATCTAGTATTAAATATTATATTAATTATATATATCGCATAAAGTATACCTCTCCTTAGTTAAATATACTTTAGTAATTTTATATAATAAACGAAAATATTTAAGTAATAACTCTTTCTAATAGTCTAGCCTATAGTTAGGGTCCTTAAGTTCCGCTTTCTTATTAAGTATTAGATTAGTATAGTACTAGTCTAAGGTATACCTTAGTAAGGTTTAATATAGGTTAAGAGTAGCTATAGCTAGGTTCTTATTATCTAACTCGACGTAGCTATTAATTATATTAATAAAATGATATATATTTTAATAAATAGTCCTTAAATTACTATTAATATATGAATCTTTAACTTTATTATTATATAGAGGCAGATCGAATAACCTAATTATATTAGTCTTAAATCAAGGAGTACTATGCCTAGGTTCTATAGCTAATATTCTAGCTATTATATATTGTTAAGAAACGTCCTATAGGGCTATATTTATAGTTACTAAAGAGCTTGTTTTATTATAATGAGAGTAGCTATAACGTGGTTATTTATAACTAAGGTCGGAGGAATAGCCCTCGGAAGAAGGTAGTTCTAGAGCCGCTTTTAGGTTATATACTACGCTAGGAACGGGCGATACTAAAGGTATTATAATATACCCCCCTAGATATAGTAGTAGCTAGAAGAGCGCCTAACCGCGCGGTATCCCTTAAAATACCTAAATATAAAGCGATATATCTATAAATAACCTATTAATAAGCTTATTTATAAAAGAAATAATAAAGTAAAGTTATTTATATTAGGTATAGGCGAAGTATAAATAGTTATAGTTTTCTACCTTTATAACTATCGCTATTATTATTATAATACCCTTTATTTACTAACTCTTACTAATAGTAGTAGAAACCGCTATCTCTTATTAGCTTAGGTAGGGCAGCTGCTATTATATCGATTCTAAATAAAATAACCTAGCTACCCTCTTACCTTCTTAACTCTTCCCTATATATAATATAATAACTATATATATACCTAACTTTATATTAGTAACGACCTTATTATACGCGCGCGTATATAACTATATTATATAACGATCTTTAAAGCTATTATAATATACTAATATATCTATAGATACCTCTTAAAAAGAATACTAGTCGGGCTATAGCCCTAAAGAAGGTGCGCGCTACTAAAAGTAAGAGTAAAGCTAGGGGTAGAGGGGCGCGCCCTCCTCCCCTAGAGAGCGATAGTAAGGTTGCGTATATATTATTCTTTCTTATTATTAATAAATAGTATACTAATATATTATATAGCGAGTAGAAGGAAGTAGAAGCGACCCGCGGGGGGTAGCTCTAAGGGTAAGGGTTTATAGCTTAAGAAGCCCTAGGGTTACCCCCCTAAGCGGTCTAAGAGAATAGCTCTTAGTAAGTTATAATCCCTTTATTATTATAACTATACGCTAGAATATTACTAACCTCGTTATTATTATAATTTCTAAGGAGATAAATAAGGAGGAGGGTACTAGTAAGGGCGGTTTAGAGCCCCCTCCTAGCCCTCCTCCCCCTAGTAGAGGTATAGAGGCGGAGTAGGTACCCCTATTTAATAAGCGCTACTTTTAGTACGTTTTAAGTAAGCTCTTAGGCTTATTAGATAGAAAGTGCTCGCTTAGTATAGCAGGTAAGTATAACTACTATTATAAGAGTAAGGTGCCTTATTAATAGATAAGCGCCCCTATTACTATCGTAGCTTACTAATATACTAAAGCTAAGACTTTAGATAACCTAGTAGTTAGAAAGGTAAGGTTCTATATATACTTTATTTCTATAACTAACTTCTAATATAACCTATAGACCCTCGCTTATTAGAGAGCTATGCTTTATAAGGCTATTATTACCTAGAAGGAGGATATTATAATAGTAAAGAAGGGTAGTAATAATAAGGGTTTAGGCAGGACTCCTAATATAACGGGCGGTTCTAGTATATATAGTATTATCGCTCCCTCGCCCGCCCTAGTTCTATTTAGAACGCTAGTAGTTAGCGTAGGTATACCTACTCCTCGTCCGCTTATTAGTAATATAGCTACTACGGTATGCTATATAGTTAATAGTCTTATTAGCTTATATTTACTAGAGGTATTACTACCCTTATATAATATCCTAATAGATTAGTATAAGCAAATCCTCTGAGGTTAGGTAGTAGGAAATTAGTATTTTAGGGCGCCCTTTGGGGTAAGTTATATTCTTTTGCTCTTATAGGAGCAACTTTAGGCTCCCTAGCTAGTAGGCTATAAATTAATTAAAAATTAGGCGCTACTAGCCCTCCTATACTTATCTAGAGCATCCCTTATTTATTATAATTATTCTTTGCGTATCCTTTAGATTAAGGAGCGAATAGAACTTCTTAAATTTCTTATAGTTAAGAACCTTTATAAGACTATTAGCTAGTATATTATTTATTAGTATATATACTATATTAAACGATCTTCTAGCGTATTCTTATTATAGCTATATATTCTAAATATTAATATACTATAGCTTAGTTAAGATCTATTCCTTTTTACTTACTATAAGACGAATTATCTATTAGTTATTATAGTAAATCTTCTAGATATTACTAAGTTCGAGAGCAATATCCCTAAATAGCCTCTAAAGAGCAATTATCTCCTTAGTAGTATATTTAAGGCTTAGAAGCTCTGCTTCTATTATTAATATTATAACTATAGCCTATTAAGTAGCCTTCTATTAAATTAGCCCTCTAAAGAGCGAGATTATATACCCTTAAGACGACTTCTATATCTCCTTATTATCTATAAACGAAGCGTTACTTATAATTAGTAGTACCTACTTACTCCCTAAGTTACTAAAGTATATTACGAGGTAGCGAGTATAATATAGGTATTATATAACCTAGTTAGTAGTAGCGTAGTAATAAGGAGTAGGGTTCGTTAGGGATCTTAAGAGTAGGGAATATATAAAAGCGACGTTAGGTTAAATTATAATAGTAGTATAGAGTATAGAGCTAATCTTCTCTTAGAAACTCTTTACCTCTAATAGCGTTACTACTATTTTACTCTTTAGAAGTAGTAGGTTTAGAAGGGGAGTTATTAGCGCTCTTAAATTAAGTAGATCGAACTTCTTTATAACCCGCTTAATATATTAGTTATAGGAGAGGTATACTTTTTATATAGCTTAGTTATAAATAACCCTAATTCTGAGATAGTATTTAACTAGGCCTTATTCCTTTAACTCATACGCCTCCTTTAGGCTAGCGATTACCCTTTATATTACTTCTTTATAGTTCTTATAAAATAGGATAAGGAAGTCGTTTATATAAAAGATAATAAGAACCTTCTTATTAGTTAACTAGAAGAGGTATAGGTCTTTACTTATAAGCTTAAGGCCTAGGTTCTAAAGGGTTAAGGAGAACTCCTTATACTAGAGTAGTAGCATATCCCTTAGCCTATAGAGCGCGCAGCGTAGTTTAATATACTTTCTAGGCTACTTAAAGCTATCTAGTAGCTTATAAACGATAGGGTCTTTATTTAGGTCCCGGGAGGCGTTTAGGAATGCGTTAATAATATTAAACTATTTAACTTCGAGGTTAAATTATATAGTAATTACTATTACTACCCTAAAGGTATAAGTAGCGAGGATCGCTATATAAGTCTATTCAAGGGGCGACTTCTCTTACTAATCGCCCTAAATATAGATCCTTACTTTATATTAATTAAGGATATTATCCTTATTAAATTTATAGGTAAATACCTACTTTAGAGGGATTAGTCTCTTTATTATTATCCCTCGATTAATAACGCGTTATATATCTATTTGCTATAATTTACTTATCTTAACCTTAGCTACTTCTTTAAAGCGAGTTTAGAGCGCCTATAGGAGGTTTAAAAGTTCTTTTTATAAGCGAGGTAGCTTAGTAAGATTATTAGTAGTAAGACGTTTATAGATTATTATAGTTACGCGAGCAGGCTTTGCGTTATAAATAGTAGTATAAATATAGCTATAGAGCATATAGTACCCTATACTAGCTTCTAAGAAGGCTTTCTACTAATTAGGTATAAAAGTCTTAAAGAAGCTAGATACCCGCTCCCGCTCTATATAGTATTATAATAAAAACTAGTAACTAGAGCGGGGTTCGTTCTCTATTATTCCTAGTCGTAGGTTACTAGGTAGTAGATTATATAGTCGTTAGCTTTAATAAATTTAGCTATAGTCCTCCTAGTTATATACCTAGTTAGACCCCTATTTAGTATTAGCCCTCTTTTTACTACCCCGGTATAGCTATACTAGTAGATTTAAGGGCTTACTATCTAAAGGTTTATTTTTATTACGCTTACTCGCTTTAGAAACGTCTTATAAAGTAGGGAGAGGTTTAACTATAATATAGTTCTTAATCTATTCCCCTTTAGAATTAACTTCCCTAATAGCTTCGTCTATACGGTTTATTTCTAATATATACGCTACGTTTACTACTCTACCTATTAGGGCTAGGCTTTTATCTAGCTCTAGCATAGGATTAGGGGATAATAGCTACCCCCCCTTCTAGCCTACTTATCCCTTTAGAAGTTTTAGGATTCTTCTGCTTAGAAACTTAGTTATAGGAACGAGGGTTAGTATAAGCGACTATTTTTTAGCTATAAGTATTAATATAGCTTTATCCTTATCTATAACGCCTAAGATCTAAAGTTTAAAGTTAATATACGATATGGGTTCCTTAATCTTATTTACTATACTATAGATAGCGTCTTCTAGGATAGCCTCTTTTACCTCGTTCTTTATATAGAAAGTCTATTCGTTAAACGTCACGTTCCGTATAATAATAACTAATTATAACGCGGGGATCTAGATCTTATATAAGTTATAAGCGTTTAGTATATATCCTACTAGGTATCTAATATATCCCCGTAGTACTACCTTAAAGTCTCTCTTATTAATTCCTCTCTCTCGTTCCCTCTTAAGGGGGTATATATAGTAGCTATAGGTA
>JAVHLU010002800.1:0-15446 GCA_036785755.1 Colletotrichum ledebouriae
TATAACTTTAGCCTAAGTAGAATATTTATTAAACCTTTATAATACGTAAGGGAAGCTAATAAGATAAGAGGAGTTAGATAATTTAGAGGTTATAGCCCTTTTTATATTTATAATTAAGAGCTACCCTTATAATATCTATACCCTAATCTACAAACTAGCCTAGTAGCTTAGGAAAGAAATTAGTAAGGCTTCTATAAAGCTTAAAAGAGTAGAGGTAAAGGATCTTTAGGATATTACTAGGGCTTTCTTTTTACTAAACTATAATAATTATTACTAGGCTACGATCTTTATAAACTAGTTAACTAGCTACTACTTCTATTACAACTCTATATAGGACTAGAATAGTAATTAGCGCTTTATTAATACTATTGAGGACCTTAATATATAGTATTATAATATAGGAGCCCCTCTATAACTCTAAAAGCTCCTATTAATTAATACCTATATAGTTAATTTAGTTTAGTAGAGGGATAGATTTATATATAGCCTCTAGTATATTAAATAAGCTAGAGCTCTAATTTAAAAAGGATTACTATCTCTATGTTTTAGTAGTATAGCCTTAAGCAATAGTATATTATTCTCTAACTTTAAAATCCCCTTAATTACTTAATATATATCTAGAATTACTATAGAAATCTATAACTTAACTATTAATAGTAATATAGCTCTTTAAGATATCCTATTAAGCTAAGAAGACTTTAAGAAAGCACCTTTCTTCCCTTTATACCCTCCTACTCCTTTACTTATAGATAGTAATATAATAGACTTTAGAAATAATAATAATATTATACTATCTCTTATAATAGATATTCCTTAACCTATTTATAAATTATTAGTATTATCTAGGTCTACTTTATTTAAAATACTAAATAATAAGCTTAAATACCTTAGATATTAGCTTTAGTTATAAGTCTTATAGATACTAAGTTATAATATAATTATTAAGCTATACCTAAGAACTATATATATAGATATATAATAATATCTTAAGAAGCCTAGTCTTTTAAATAAGTATAACTATAGCTATATAGATTATATCTAGTAAAGAGTTAACTAGTAAGATTAGATTAAGTAGAATACGCCTAAGGGAGTATATTATTATAACTTCTCACGTTTAGTATAATAAGGTAAGTAGTTTTAGCTATACTAAGGATTAGAGTAGGATAAGGAGTATAATAAAGAGGAAGAAGTAATAAGGCTATTATTAAGATATAACTTATAATAGAAGATAGTTAAACCTAAGGGACCTTCTTAATAATAAGATTACCTACCTAGAAGATATTATTAATAAATTAGATCTATAAATAGAGTTTATTTACTATTTCTATAGAGTAGGTTTATTTATTTTTTAAGACTCTTTTTTATAATATTATAAAGAGTCTTAAGGGGATAATTAGAATAGGATAAGATAGACTTAGCTATATAACCTTTTAAAAGGCTCCCTTAGTATATAGACCTATTATAAGAAAACTATAGAGTAGAGTATAGAGGAGAGGAGTATAGCGGACTTTAGGATAGGATATATATTATTATAATTAGTACCTTAATAATCTTATACCTTATTCTTAGGTATTTCTTTAGTAAATCTACGCCCGATTTAGATAATCTCTTTTAATTAGATCTACGAATTATTCTATATATCTTTTAAGCCTACTCTTAATATTCCTACTTATTTATAGGTACAGCTATGTTATTTATTATCTTTCTAGTTCCTATCGGTTCTAGCCCTTTCTACTAGTAAGATAATAAAGTAAGTATTAGGAGAGTATTATAGAGGTATTAATATAAGCTATTAGCTTAGCTAATATTAAGAAAGCTTTAAACCTAAAACTAAAAGAGGATTAATAATACTATTTACTAAGCTAGGTCTTAAGGGAGTTTCTTAACCTATTTAGTCCTAGTAAGGCTTACTTATAACTCCCTAAATAACTAAGAATAAACTACTAGATTAGCTTTATACTAGGATTAAATAGAAGGGAGATACTACTCCCTTAAGGACCCTTTAATAATATATTAAGGGAAGAGCTACTAATATTAAAAAAGACCTTATAAGACCTCTTATATAAGGGGTTTATTAAAGCTAATAGCTTACTTACTAGGATATTAATACTCTTTAGAAAGAGGCTAGGGGGAGGTATTTACTTCTATATTAACTATAGGGCTCTTAATATAATTACTAAGAAAGACTACTACTCCCTCTTATTAATCTCTAAGATATAATACTAAATAAGTATAGCTAAGTAATATATTAAGTTAGATATAATAATAGCTTTTTATAAGTTAAAAGTAATAGAGGAGTATTAAGAGAGAATAATATTATATACCTAGTATAAGTTATTTAAGTAGGCCTCTGGCCACTGCATAGTGATTTTACCTGCTCAAGTGCAATAGACCTTCTAACTCCGCGCCTCCTGATAATATATAGCCTTTAGTTACGTGATTATAACTTTCCTAACTATAGCCGTACTTATACGTGCCCGTTAATAGCTTTATAATCTTTAACTTTATATTAATAATAACGTGGTTTTTAATTATTTAAACTACGAAACTATAAACTTTTCCTCTCATATACTACCCGCGCTGCTATTAAATACCGCCTCTATTACTACTTCGTCCGCTAGCTATACTATCGTTAGTAACGCTCTCTCTATTAGTTAGCGTAAGCTATACTTACCGACGTTCCCCTAAGGGGCCTAGGCTACCTCTACCTTAATAGTGCGGAGGACCTGCTTAAAGAAGGGCTACTCTATAGGGTATATAATAACCCGCCTAGCTTCTATTACTAAGTCTACTTACTTAGCTATAATATAATAATAAATATCCCCTCTAGGGGTATTAGTAAGAGCCCTTTTAAGAGCTATATTAATAATATACTCTCTATATATAATAGAGTAGTTAAAGAAGGAGCGGGTTTTATTAATTATATTATTACTAAACTCTCTAGTAAGCTCTTGCGTATTATTAGTATTAAAAAGCATACCTCGCGCAGGCTTAGCGTTTTTATATATAGGGTCTAGTACTAATATAGCTAAGGGATAAGGAAGAGGGAGAGGTATAAGGCCCTACTTATAGTAGAGCTTCTTATACTTCTAGCTATAAGAACCTCTTAGGAAAGACCTCTTTAGTTAAGGAGTTACCTCTTATATAATAGCGTTTACTTTTAATACCTTACTAGAAGGTCGACCTTTTAGGTTAAGAAGTTATCTTATATAGTAGCTTTTATAGCACCTTACTAGAAGGTTTAGCGAGGGTATTACTATAAGAGCCTTAGTAGCCCGTTTAGCTCTAATATAATTAGCCCTGGTATAGCGCGCGTCCGACTTTATAATATTTAAAGGGTTTGCTTATAAGTAATTAGAATATATAGGGTTCCTATATTATTTTCCTTAACTAGTAGAGGGTATAGGTTAAAATACCTATATAGTGTTTCCCGAATTATACTTGCAAACTAGGTGAATTTGTTATAGTCTCTTTGCGAAGGGGCTGCGGCGTAATTCCGAACTTAAGTTACTTAAGTAAGTAGTTTATTTATTTAGCTTAACTAATACCCTTACTAGGTTCTAGTAATATATTAATAATACCTTATTAAACTTCCTTAATAACTTTATTATTACTTATATAAATAACATATTGATTTATTCTAATAAAATAAGGGAAGATTATAAGAGGAAGGTCTAGGAGGTCCTCTAGAGGTTAGTAGATATAGGGCTAAACCTCGACCTTATAAAGTATAAGTTCTTAGTTAAGAGAGTTAAGTATATAGGGTTTATTATAATAATAAGAGAGGGTCCTTCTTATAACCCTAAGAAACTCTAGGTAATTATTAAGTAATTACCCCCTATTTCCCTAAAGGGGGTCTAGAGCTTCTTAGGGTTTATGAAATATTATAATATATTTATATTAGAATATAGGGATATTATTAGACTACTTATACTACTTATTAAGAAGAATATAACGTTCTAATAGAGAGATAACTAAGAATAAGCCTACTTATAGCTTGAATAGCTTTTTAACACCTAGCTAGTACTCTACTAGTTTAATCTAGAAAATAAAATTATTATTAGAACTAATTATTTAGGATTTATATTAAGAGAGGTATTCTAATAAATTAACCTAGAGGGTACCTAGTATCCTATAGTATTCTACTTATAAAAGCTATTATTTATAAAGTATAACTACTTTATTTATAATAAGGAGCTCCTAGTAGTTCTTTCTTACTTATATATATAGAGAGTAGAGCTATATAATATAACTACCTTTAAGGTATTAACTAACTACTAAGGGCTTAAATACTTTATAAAAAAAGCGCCTTATAACGCGCTAGAGCTAGTAAGTAGAGGAGCTATCCTAGTATAACTTTGTTATTAAATACTACCTTAATAAGGAAGTAATAGCCCCTAATACTTTCTCTTAGAGAGAATAGGATATACTATAAGAGTAAGATAATAAGTAGAAATAGGGGAGGGCCTTATAGCTAATATTAAGCTATATCTACCCCTATAGGGACCTTATAGCTAGCCCCCTAGTAAGGAGAAGTTAGAAGGGCTATATTAATATCCTAGATATTATAATCTTAATAATAACCCTAAACTATAAGCGCTATAGCTAGAAACTATAAAGAAGGATATAATATATTATATATTATATAATTACTTACTAGCTTTAGAGCTTCCTATTAGATATTAAATCTAAGGTTTAAATTAGTAAGTATAATATTAATAGTTAGAGGAGGCTAATATTTAGAAGGAGGCTATAAGTACCTAGTAGGGAGGATAATAATAACTTACTAGGGGAGCTTTATATAAAGATTATTTAATAGAGCTATAACTTAAATATAACTACCTACCTAGGCTATAATAATATACTAGAAATAGTAAGCTAGTAGTTTTACTAACTAGGATAATTATAAATAATATAGAGATTTATAAGGAATTAAAATATTTATAGAGGGATATATATCTAGACGTAAGCTAAGAGGGGCTTCTTAAAGGCCTTACTAATACCTACTTACTTATACTTAGACCTCTTAATAGACTTTATTATAAACTTATTACTTATAAAAAATAATAACACCTAATACTTGTAGGTTATAGTAAATAAGCTAGGTAAGTTAGTAATACTAGAGGAGATAGGTATTATAGAGGTAAAGGCTTATACTTACTAGTTCCTTACCTCCTACTTATAGATCTATAGGCTTTTATATAATATTATTAGTAATTAAGGGTCTAATTAGATAAGCTACTTCTAAGCTAAATTCTACTACTTTATTAATATAAAGAGGCTATTAAGTACTATATACTACTTATAAACTAATAATAGCACTAAGAAGTAGAACTAAGAGATATAAGCTATCTTATAAGTATTTATAACCTAGGTATAGGATAACTAGGGGTAGCTCCTACCTACTACTTAGCTAGTACTCTATAATAAAGCTAGTAATATAACTAAGCTCTCGCTATTCTTCTTAAAATATAAGTACTATACTAACCCTATACTTATTATAAATAATATAATAGAGAAAACCCTATCTAGGGATATAGTAGCTACCCTCTTAGTAATAAGATTATAAGAAGTAATAGACTTTATCTAAATAAGTATTATAACTACCTAGTAATATAGCGAGGAGAATATAAACTAGTATAGGATATCTACAGAGGAGTACTAGGTAAATAATAATATTTAGCTTTTAATAGCTAACTATAAGAGCCCTAGGCTTAATAAGAAGCTATTATAGTTATATTATAAATATATTATAATAGGATTCCTAAGCTTATATATTATTAAGTTAGATATACCTAGTAATATCTACCTAAGGTGTTATATAAACCTCTTCTAAAGGGTACTAGAGGACCCCTTACTTATATAAATAAAGATAGACCCCTAGCTATTACTAATTATAGCTAATAATAATAAACTTAAGTAGTATATAGAGGAGATATATATAGCGTAATAGAAAGTAGTTAGGCGAGGGTAGAGGCGCGAGGTCCTAGTTAAGTAAAAGGGGTATATAAAGCCTACCTAGGAGCTTATAGAAGCTATTATAGATATTACTATAGTAGATAGGTATAAAGCCCTATATAAGCTAGTTATATATAATAATAATAGCCTAGCTTATACCTAGGGGGGGACTAGCTAGGAGGGGGGATAGTATTATAAGCTACGCCTAGGTTAAGCCTACTTAGGCTTCTACTTAGGTTTATTACCTTAGGGAGCTACCTAGGGCTTACCTAGGGCTTACTTAGTTATTCCCTATAAACTAATAAAATCTCTACTAGAGAGGGAAACTTCCCCTTTTCCTCTTTAGCTTAAACAAATAGTACTATAGTAACCTCTTATTAAATAAACTTAGGTCTAACCCCTCGCACCTAGTAATATAAGTTTATTTTATATATATATAATTAAGCGCTAATTCTTTCTATTAGTTAATTAAAAGTAGGGATTAACCTTTAAGTAAGGATAGTAGTGATATTTATAAAGGTTCTTAAAGCGCTAGGTATAGAAGGGATTTAGGAGGCAAAGCGCGATAGATATAGTTATTAGGCTGGATATAAATATCCCTATTATTAGGCTAAAGCCCTTAGATATACTAAGCGTGCTAAATATCTTTACTTTATAATAAAGCCTTAGTTATAATACTAGGGAGCGCTAGCTATAGCTAGCTCTAAGGAGAATGCTTCTATTAGTAACGTTATATTATATATAGAATAAATCTAATTAGTAATACTATATATTCTATTTTCTATACTAAGGAGCGCTAGCTATAAGCTCTTCTAATAGAATATTGATTATAATATCTAGTATTTAAGATAAGTAAATAGTATAGTAATCTCCTTATATAATAATCTCCTCTTAACGCGCGGTTCTTTATATACCTCTTACTCTTATTAGAAATATATATACTAATAGAGATAATACGGGATAGGAGGTAAGTATACTATAAGCTATACTAAGGAGTAGCTATTTATTTTTATAGCTTATATACTATTTAAAATCTATAGGTACCTTATAAAGAGAATAAGTAAATAGATCCTTTAACGCTTAAAAGTAGTTCTTAATAACTATATTATACTACGTTTTAAAGTTTTATCTACTAATTCTAGTTATAGCTAACTCTATCTAACTTTAATAAGGGTATAAATATACTAATAAGTACCTATTCCTACTAGGTATTAGCTCCCGCCCTTATTAGAGGTATATATACTAATAGAGATATTAAGGGATAGGAGATAAGTATATTATAAGCTATACTAATAAGTAGCGTTTTATTTTTATAGCTTATATACTACTTAGAATCTATAGGCACCCTATAAAGAAGTAGCGCTAGTAAGCTATATCTACTTAAGCTAAGTATATCTAGTAATAACTTTAAGCTCTAACTTACTAATGGGAGCTAGCTTATATATTATTTAAAGTCTATAAGTACCTTATAAAAAAGATAAAAAAATAAGTCCTAGAAAGCTTAAAAGTAGTCCTTAATGATAAGAGCCTCGCGCTATATTCTAAGGTTTTATTTACTAAGTCTAGTTATAACTAACCTTATTTAATAGTAATAAGAGCATAAATATACTAATAATTACTTATTATATATTTAGAGAAATAGATCTCCTTATTAGGATTTATAATAGGGATAATTATTAAATAAGCAAATACTATAGTAATCTTCTTATATAATACTCTCTTCCTAATATATAATTTTCTATGTACCTCCTACTCTTATTAGAGCTATACATACTAAGAGAAATAAAGAGAAATAGGAGATAAGTATATTATAAGCTATATTAATAAGTAGCCTTATATTCTTATAGCTTATATACTACTTAGAATCTATAAGTACCTTATAAAGAAGTAGCGCTGGCGAGCTATATCTACTTAAGCTATATATCTCTAGTAATAACTTTAAACTCTAATAAGGGCTAGCTTATATACTCCTTAAAATCTATAAGTACCTTATGAAAAGATATATAAGTAAGTCCTAGAAAGCTTAAAAGTAGTCCTTAATAATAAGGGCTTTATACTATATTCTAAGGCTTTATCTACTAAGTCTAGTTATAGCTAACTCTATTTAACTTTTATAAGGGTATTACGAGGTGTTAGACCCGAGTTTATTTAATAATAGATTGCTATAATACTATTTATTTAAGCTAAAGAGGAAAAGGGGAAGTTTTCCTCTTTAGTAGAGATTTCGCTAGTCTATAGGGGATTACTAAGTAAGCCCTAAGTAGCTCCTTAAGGTAGTAAACCTAGGTAGAAGCCTAAGTAGGCTTAACCTAGGTATAGCTTATAATACTATCCCCCCTCCTAGCTAATCCCCCCCTAGGTATAAGCTAGGTTATTATTACTATTTATAACTAGCTTCTAATAAGCCTTATATCTATTTACTATTATAATATCTATTATAGCCTCTATAGGTTCCTAGGTAGGTATTATATACCCCTCCTACTTAACTAAGGCCTTATATCTCTACCCTCGCCTAACTACCTTCTACTACGCTATATATATATCCTCTATACGCTACTTAAACTTATTATTATTAGCTATAATTAGTAGTAGCTAGGGGTCTATCCTTACTTAGGTAAGTAGGGGGTCCTCTAATACCCTCTAGACGAGGTCTATATAAAACCTTAGGTAGATATTACTAAGTATATCTGACTTAATAATATAAAGGCTTAGGACTCCTCCTATAATATATTTATAATATAATTATAATAGCTTCTTACTAAGCCTAGAGCTTTTATAATTAACTATTAAAAGCTAGACCTTATTACCTACCTAGTACTCCTCTATAAATATCTTATACTAGTTTATTATCTCCTTATTATATTACTAAGCTACTATAATACTTACTTAGATAAAGTCTATTACTTCTTATAGTCTTATTATTAAGAGGGTAGCTACTCTATCTCTAGAGGGGGTCTCCTATATTATATTATATATAGTAAATGTAGGGTTAATATAGTACTTATATTCTAAGAAGAATAGTAAGAGCTTAGTTATATTACTAACTTTATTATAGAGCGCTAGCTAAGTAATAAGTAAGAGCTACTCCTAGTTATTCTATACCTAGGTTATAAATACCTATAGAATAGCTTATATCTTTTAGTTCTACCTCTTAGTATTACTATTACTTTATAAGTAATATATAGTATTTTATAATCTCCTTATATTAGTAAGGTAGTAGAATTTAGCTTAGACATAGCTTACCTAGTTAGACCCTTAATTACTAATAATACTATATAGGAACTTATAGAACTAGAAATAAGAAGTAAGGAACTAGTAAGTATAAGCTTCTACTTTTATTATACCTATCTTCTCTAATATTATTAACTTACCTAGCTTATTTATTATAACTTATAAATATTAATTAATATTATCTTTTATAACTAGTAAGTTTATAATAAAGTCGATTAAGAGGTTTAAATATAACTAAGTAGGTATTAGTAGGGGCTTTAGGAAACCCCTCTTAGCTTATTTTTAGATATATATCTCTCTATAGATATTATAGTTCCTTATAAATCTCTATATTATTTATAATTATCCTAGCTAATAGAACTACTAGCTTACTATTTCTAATATATTATTATAGCTTAGGTAAGTAATTATACTTAAGTTATAGCTCTATTTAATAATCTTTATATAAAGCTTCTCTAGTAGGTTATCATTATCCTCTTTATTAAGTACCTTTAGCCTCTCTCTAAATATTAGCCTCCCCTAACTATTAATATTATACTTATTAATTCAAACCTTAGTTTCTATATCTTATAAGAAGCTCTAAAGCTAGTAAGTAACTATATATTATATAGCTTTATATATTATATCCTTCTTTATAATTTCTAGCTATAGCGCTTATAGTTTAGGGTTATTATTAAAAAATATAATATCTAGGATATTAATATAACCCTTCTAACTTCTCCTTACTAGTAGTCTAGCTATAGGGTCCTTATAGGGGTACCTATAGTTTAGTATTAGCTATAAGACCCTCTCCTTTTTCTACTTATTATCTTATTCTTATAATATATCTTATTCTCTCTAAGAGAGAGTATTAGGAGCTACTACTTCCTTATTAGAGTAGTATTTAATAGTAAAGTTATATTATATTAGCTTCTCTATTTACTAGCTCTAGTACTCTATAAGGTATTACTCGTTTATAAAGTATTTAAACCCCTAGTAGTTTATTAATATCTTAAAACAAGCTATATTATATAGCCTTACTCTCTATATATATAGATAAGAAAGGATTACTAGGAGCTCCTTATTATAAATAAAGTAGTTATATTCTATAAAGGAGAGCTTTTAACAATAGAATATTATAAGACGCTTAATACTCTCTAAGTTAATTTAAGAGAATACCCGTCTTAGTACGAATCCTAAATAGTTAGTCTTAGTAATAATATTATCTTTTAAGTTAGATTAATAGAGTACTAGCTAGGTATTAAAGAGCTATTTAAGCTAAGAAACGGCTTTTCTCTAGTTATCCCCTTATTAAAATATTATATTCTTCCTAATAAGCTTTATAAATAGCCTAATTATATCCCTATATCTTAGTATAAATATATTATAATAATTTATAAACTTTAAAAAGCTTTAAAGACTTTTTAAAGAGATAGGGAGTAGCTACTTAGTACTTACTTAGAGTTTCTTAAGGTTATAAGAGAGGCCCTCTCTTATAGTTACTATAAACCCTATATACTTAACTTTCTTTATTAAAAACTTATACTTTATAAGATCGAGATTTAGCTTAATATCCGCTAGCCTCTAGAGGACCTCCTAAACCTTTTTCTTATAGTCTTTCTTTATTCTATTGGAATAAATTAATAAATTATTCATATAAGTAGTAATAAGTTTATCTAGGAGATTTTATAGAGTATTATTAATATATTACTAGAAGCTAGTAGGGGTATTAATTAAGCTAAATAAGTAAACTACTTACTTAAATAACTTATACTAGGTATAAATAAAGTTCTCTCTTAATACCTCTTTATTACTTTTAACTTATAAAAGGCTATTACTATATCTAATTTAATATACTACTTAGCTATACTTACTTAATATAGCGTCTTAAAAGTTAATAAGAGAGGGTAATAAACTTTCTTAATAATTATATTAAGAGCTTTATAATTAATATAGAAGCGAATTCCTCTACCTAGCTTCCTTATAAAGAGTATTAATATTCTAATAAATAAGCTACTAACCTTAATAAACCCCTTATCTAGGAGGTTTTATAAGGTCCTTTCTAATACTAGTAGCTCTTCTCTTAATATATTATAGAGAGGGCCTTAAGGGGGTAATAGCTCCTTTCTATCTAATTCTAATATAAAGTTAATTTAATAATTTACTCTAAGTTACTTAAGGGGTAATAAGTAAGTATTATTAAAGTTAAATAAGTTTAGAAACTCCTTTAATACCTAGCTTAGAAAATAATATTATTAATCCTCTTTTAGTTTTAGGTTTAAGGCTTTCTTAATATTAGCTAAGCTAATAACTTATACTAATACCTCTATAATACCCTCTTAATACTTACTTTATTATCTTACTAAGTATTAGTTAAATTATAGAAAATAAGGGTATATTAAGGAACCTTATAGCCCTTATTTCCTTTATAAGGGGCGTTTCTTCTTAATCCTTTAGGTATAGTCTAACCTATCCCCTCTTATAGTATACTTAGTAAGCTATAGTATTATAAATAACCTAGTTCTATTCTGTCTAAAGGCGATCTAAGAGAATACTAAGGTCTAAGGTATTAATTATATATATAAAGATATATTAGGTATAACTACTTATTTCTAAGTTAAATACTACTATACCTAGTAAATTACTTAGTAATAGTTTACTAAGTATATACCTCCTTATAAATTAGTATCTCTTTTTAATATATAAAAAGTAAAAGTATTAAGCTAGGGAAAAGTTAATTATTATATAAGTATTACTCTTAGTATTTACTAGGATATAAGCTAAATATCTTTTATTAACTCTAAATTAGATAATAATAAGCTTATTATTAGCTAGTTATTCCTATTTATATTCCTCTTAACTTAATATCTCCTCTTTAATAAGCTCTAGGGCTTAATCTTACTCTAGAGATAGTTTTTTCCTGACTTCTTATTTTCTTTTAAAAGGTTAGCTACTACCTAGTAGTTATTTATAACTTTATAATATATTAGTTCTTTTTTTAAAGTTTTTACCTTTATAACCCTAAGTAGCTAGTCCTTCTACTAGGGTAGTATTAAGTAATATACCCTCTAACTCTATAAATATAAGAGGTATAAGAGTCCTTTATACCTTTCTAAAGCTATTAATATTATTGAGTTCGTAATTACGCTGCAGCCCCTTCGCAAAAAGACTATAACAAATTCACCTAGTTTGTAAGTATAATTTAGGAAATACTATATAGGTATTTTAACCTATACCCTCTACTAGTTAAAGAAAACAATATAAGAACCCTATACGTTCCTACTACTTATAAGTAAACCCTCTAAATATTACTATATAAAGTTAGACGCGCGCTATACTAGGGCTAATTATATTAGAGCTAAACGGGGTACTAAGGCTCTCGTGGCCTAGAAACGCCCTCGCTAAACCTTCTAGTAAGGTATTACAAAAGCTACTATATAAGATAACTCCTTAACTTAAAAGGTCGACCTTCTAATAAGGTACTAATAGTGCTATAAATACTACTATATAAGAGGTAACTTCTTAATTAAAGAGGTCTTTCCTAAGAGGTTCTTATAGCTAGAAGTATAAGAAGCTCTATTATTATAAGCAGGGCCTTATACCTCTCCCTCTTCCTTATCCTTATTTATAAAGTCCTAGGTATACCTATAACCTACGATAAATCCTTAACTATATTAATACTAGACCTTATATATAAATATACTAAGCCTAAGCGAGGCACGCCCTTTAGTATAAATAATATAGAGGGGGTTACTAGAGAGTTTAGCTTTAATATAATTAATAAAACCCGCTCCTTTATTAACTACTCCGCTATATATAGAGAGCGTATTATTAATATAGCCCTTAAGAGGGCTTACCTTAATACCCCTATAGGGGACTTTATAAGGTATAATAATATTAGAGCTAAGTAAGTAAACTTAGTAATAGAAGTTTAATAGGTTATTATATACCCTATAGAGTAGCCTTTCTTTAAGTAGGTCCTCTATATTACTAAGGTAGAGGTAGCCTAGGTAGCCTAGGCGAATATTAGAAAGTATAGCTTATGCTAAATAGAGAGAGCGTTGCTAATAATAGCACTGCTGGTAGATAAAGCGGTAATAGAGGTAGTATTAGTAGCGCGGGTAGTACGTGAGAGGAAAAGTCGATAGTTTCGTAGTTTGAATAATTAAAAACCACGTTATTATTAATATAAAGTTGAAGATCGTGAGGCTATTAACGGGCATATATAAGTGCAGCTATAGTTAGGAAAGGTAGTTAGTAACTTGGGAGGTTATTAGGGATCACGTGACCGAAGGCTATGTATTATTAGGAGGCGCGGAGTTAGAAGGTCTGTTGCACTTAAGCAGGTAAAATGACTATGCAGTGGCCAGAGGCCGCTATTAATATTATACTAGGGAGGTATCTAAGGAGGACCTAGAGTTTTGATAATTATAATATTTTATCTCCTTAAATTATAAGATAAATATAGCTCTAATTATATAGATATCCCCCTTAGTATCCTTAGTAATAAGTATTTGATAAGTTACTAAGTAATTACTAAAGACCTTTTAATACTCTATTTCTTATATAATATTTTAAATATTTAAGAGCTAGCTATTATAATTAGCTAGTAAGTTAATAATAATTAGCTAATCCCTTAGCCTAGGGGTAAGAGAGGCTTCTAGAAGCGAGATCTAGACTTAACTTAGCTAGTTTATACTACTTATATCAGCTAGTATTTACTTAAGCCTTAATAAGAAGGTTACTAGGGCTTTATTCTCTTTCTACTAGAGGGTTTATAATTAAATTATAGCTTATAATTAAGTATTAAAGTCCTTAAAAGTCTAACTAAAATAAGTTATAAAATCCTCTAGGTTATATTATTTATTATCCCCCCTAGCTTTATAAAAGGTAGAGATTACTTATTAGAAAGTAATATTTAAATAGGAGTTAATAAGATATTATACCTCTATATTTATAAGGTAGAATACCTTATTAATAGTAATCTTATATCCTATTTATCATACCTAGGAGGTATATTCCTTCTATTTACTTAGAAACTCTAGGAGTAGAGGTAGTAGCTTCTAATATATAATACTAGGTATTACTAGGGCCTTACTAGTAATACTTATAGGGGTTTATATAGCTATATACTAGCTATTCCCCTATTTAACCTCTTTTAACTATTACTAGAGAGACTCTAATACTACTATTAAATTAGCTCATAATAGCTTATTTTAAGTTTTAGCTATATTACTATCAACTATCTTACTAACTAATAGGGAGGAGCGCTCTACTTATTCTTATTATTATAATGATAAGCTTAAATATATAAGGGGTTAGACCTAAGTTTATTTAATAATAGGTTGCTATAATACTATTTATTTAAGCTAAAGAGGAGAAGGGGAAGTTTTCCTCTTTAATAGAGATTTTACTAGTTTATAGGGGATTACTAAGTAAGCCCTAGGTAAGCTCTAGGTAGCTCCCTAAGGTACCAAACCTAGGTAGAAGCCTAGGTAGCTCCCTAAGGTAGTAAACCTAGGTAGAAGCCTAGGTAGGCTTAACCTAGGCGTAGCCTATAATAAGTATAGGTATATTAATAAGTACTTATTATATACTTAAAGAAATAGACTTTCTTATTAGGATATATAATAGGGATAATTAGTAAATAAGCGAATAGTATAATAATCTCCTTATATAATACTCTCTTTTTAATATATAGTTTTCTATATACCTCCTGCTCTTATTAGAGCTATATATCCTAAGAGAAATAATAAAGAATAGAAGGTAAGTATATTATAAGCTATACTAAGGAGCAGCGATTTATTCTTATAGCTTATATATTACTTAAAGTCTATAGGTACCCTATAAAGAAGATAAGTTAGGAGGTCCTATAAAGCTTAAAAGTAGTTCTTAATAAATACCTTATATTATATTTTATAGTTTTACTTACTAAGTCTAGTTATAGCTAACTCTATTTAACCTTAATTAAGGTATAAATATACTAATAAGTATATAATTTAGTAGCTATAAGCTAGAGCCTTATTATATATATAAGAGCTATTAATTAAGAGCTACTAAGAGCTACTAAGAGCTACTAAGAGCTACTAAGAGCTACTAAGAGCTACTAAGAGCTACTAAGAGCTACTAAGAGCTACTAAGAGCTATTAAGAGCTAGTAAGAGCTAATAAGAGCTAATAAGAGCTAATAAGAGCTAATAAGAGCTAATAAGAGCTAATAAGAGCTAATAAGAGCTAATAAGAGCTAATAAGAGCTAATAAGAGCTAATAAGAGCTAAT
>JAVHLU010002801.1:0-15440 GCA_036785755.1 Colletotrichum ledebouriae
TAATACTAAACTCTCTAGTAAGCTCTCGCGCGTTATTAGTATTAAAGGGTATACCTCGCGCGGGCTTAGCGTTTTTATATATAAGGTCTAGTGCTAATATAGTTAAGGGATAAGGAAGAGGGAGAGGCATAAGGCCCTGCTTATAGTCGCAGAGCTTCTTATGCTTCTAGCTATAAGAACCTCTTAGGAAAAACCTCTTTAGTTAAAGAGTTACCTCTTATATAGTAGCGTTTATAATACCTTTAGTACCTTACTAGAAGGTTAACCCTTTAGGTTAAGAAGTTATCTTATATACTAGCTTTCGTAGTACCTTGCTAGAAGGTTTAGCGAGGGCGTTTCTAGGCTACGAGAGCCTTAGTAGCTTGTTCGGCTCTAATATAATTAGCCCTAGTATAGCGCGCGTCTAACTTTATGCGGTAATATTTAGAGGGTTTGCTTACGAGTAGTAGGAATATATAGAGTTCCTATATTATTTTCCTTAACTAGTAGAGGGTATAGGTTAAAATACCTATATAGTATTTCCCGAATTATACCTGCGAACTAGGTGAATTTATTATAGTCTTTTTGCGAAGGGGCTGCGGCGTAATTCCGAGCTCAATATCTAACTCTTCCTTATTCTTAGCGTTATTAACTTACTAATTATTTCCTATAAAGTCTAAGCCTACTACTATATTAGGTTTATTAGTAGTAGCCTCTATTTCCCCTCCTCTATAGGAGATAAGAGGGTATATTAATATTAAAAAGAAATAAAGCGGTCTATCTTAGTAATAATTTCTAGGAACTAAGTAGTTAAGTCTCCTATATATAATAATAGCGGGATATTAATCTTTATATTCCTAGACTAAAGGACTCTAATAATCTAGTTCTACGTATAATCTAGCGTTATTCGAGTCTTTAAGATAAAGGGAGCTCCTAGTACTAAGTCCTTATTATAAGCGTTTTTAGGGAAAATAAAAAAGCTAATATCTTAAATCTAATTACTATTAATATAAATATTATCTATAATTACGCCTGCGAATTAGGTTCTCCGCTCTCTATTAGTAATCCCGCGGATCCCTATATTTATCTTAATTATATCGCTCTATAAGCCTAGGCGCTTAATATAACTTTTACTAATAAGATTAATAGTAGAGCTATTATTAATAATACCCCTAATTAATATATTCGCAGGGTTATAAAGGGTAATAATAATTTACTAGTAGGTTATAACGAAGTCTAGGATAGGAATACGTCTTAGTAGTAGAAGTAATACTAAATCCTAATCTTCTATTGTAGCGCCTATCTTAAAGATAGGATTAATTATATAGTAGTTAAATTAAATTACCTTAGTTTATAAATCCTTAAGTAAGTCTATAGAAATAGTAGCTAAAGTCGCTTAGCTTTTAGAATAGTTCTTATTATTATTCTATCGATCTATTTATTCTTATAGCTCCTCGTTACTCTCTCTAGTCTTATTAAATTAATCTAGAAGTATAAGGTTAGTAGGAATAAAGATATCTTATACCTTTAAGTTATATTTATCCTTATACTTAGTAACTATAGCTTTAGTAGCGTTATAGACCGTTCTATTCTAATCGGGCTAGTTCTAATAAAAGAAGGCTTTAGGGATAGCTACCTTCTTATTTACTCTTTTACTATATAGCTTAAGGGTAAGAGTATCGCTAGTTTATAAATTATAATATTAAATCTAAGGCTTATCTTTTTTATCCTACTTCTATTACTTAACTTATCCCTTAGGGGTATCTAGTAATATAGCGTCTTTAGCGTCTTCCTTATTATCTAGGAGCTCTATAACTCTCTAAGTAATTCGAATAGGAGGGTCTTAAATTATAAGTAGGTCTACTATTTAAGGAGCCTAGTAATAATAAGTATTATAAAGTTCTATATAATACCCTCTAGCTTTCCCTCTTTCTATAGTAGCGATATCTTCTACTAGGTTAATATACTAATTCTTTACCTTAAAGCTAGAGAATATTATATCTATAAAGTTATATAATTAAGTAGTATTATTTAATAAATTCGCAAAGCTAATAGATAGTTTAGGGTATATCTTATTATAACTAATAACTCTTATAACCTCCTCTAGAAGCTTTAGCTACTTTTTCTCTGCTAACTTACTTATAGTAATAGCATAGTATATAAGGGTATCCTCGTTAATTAGGATATACTTTAAAATCGTCTAACTATTAGTTAATTTATAGTTATAGCCTTTATTAATAATACCCGTCTTAACCTTAGTGCTTATATCTAGGGTACTAATAAAGTAACAGGGTGATATATAGTAGTAGACCCTATTCTAGCTAGCTTCGAGATACTTAATATAGCTAATAACGATATAGTTAATAGCGCTATAAAGCTAGCAGGCCCCTATAGCCTAGAAAGGCACGTACTATAGTAGTCTATCTTACTAGAAGCCTCTATAGCCTCCTCTTACTCTACCTCTTCTAAATCCCTAGTATTACTAATATCCTCCTTAGTAGTCCTTATATCTAGCTTATAAATAGAAGTATTATTATTATTAGTATTAAGTCTATAAATAGTCCTATAATTATTATTTATAAGGTTTAGTAGCTTCTATAATATTTAAATTAAAAGTATTATCTCCTTAGCTAGTAACTCTCTTAATAAGGGTTAAGATATCTATCTTATAATTAGCCCTATTAATATTTAGGGTTCTTAAGTTCTCTATAAGAGAGTTAATAATTAAGCTAATAGTCTAGGCTATAGAGGGTTCCTTAGCTTTAGCCCTCTACCTCGTTAGAATTATCTTTATAAGGACTTAAAGCGTTATTATTAGTTTAGGCTTAATAAGGCTAGATAACTATTAAAGTTCCTAGTAGGTAGTAAACTATTTAATTAGGGCGTCTTCTATTATAACCTACTACTTTAAAATAACTTTAGTAAGCTAGTAGCTAAGACTTTAGGCTATAGCTCTTATAGCCCTTTTTAAGAAATAGTAATAAATAATACGAATAAGCTTAGTATTAGTAGGTTCTAGGTCTCTATGCTAGATAGCTCTCTATTAAAGCTATTAAATAATAGTAATTAATATTATAACCTAGGAAGGGTTATTATCCTTAATATTAGATCCTATAACTAGGTTCCAAAGGTCCTTATTTAGATCTTAAGAAGACTTTAGGTCTATAAATCTAAATTAGTATAGAAGTCTCTCCTTAGCTTCCTTCTAGGTCTTAGCTTTACTAATATAAGATTTTACTATATCTTAATAATTACTAGAGTTATATATATAGACCTTATTCTTTATATTTTTATCAGTTTTATAGCAAAGCTTTAAAAAGCTCTTATAGTTAGTAATAAAGTCGGAGATATTAATTCTAATAAGCTTAAGCGCTCTAGTTAAATAGGGAGTTATTACTATAATAGTAGGACGTCTTATAAGGAGATCTGCAAGGGCTATAATATCCTAATTAGTATAACTTCCTTTAGGGGAATATAGAGTGCTTAAGGGCGTTACACCTATCCTAGAAGTAGGATTCGCAGACCTATCTATATTATTATTAAAAGCTAGCTACCTTATAGCACGAGGTTATATCTCGCTAAATAAAGCTCTTACGAATCTCTCTTTAGGCTATTTCCCCTTATTAGAAGAGGATCTAGCGTCTAAGTTAGCTAAGGAAGAAGAAGATATAATACTTATAGGTCTATAAATATGGAAGTTAATATTATATAGTTAAAGTAATAGAGTATTATAATCGATAAAGTAAAGTTATTATTATAATATCTTCTAAATAGAAAGATAAAGTAGGTAGTTATAACTTTCTTTAAATAAAACTAAATAACTAAATAAATATAGGAAAGGTCTAGTAACCTCGATCTTATTACTCTAGGCTATTATAGATCTACTTTAAGTCTTATTACTTAATATAGAAGAGTCTTCCTAATAACGCTCTTATCTTAGAAGAATTCGTAGCTTCTCTATATTAATATCTCTCTAAAGTTAGCACGTCGCTCTTAGCACTTAGGGCTATAATAGTAAGGGGTTTATTAGTCTCTAGTTACTAATCTAGTTAATCTCGCTATACTCGTTAGCTTAGTAAAACTACTAATCTCTATATTAGTATTATATATAGCTATCTTAGCTATATTAGCTATAACTCGCTAGTTAAATAATAGTAGTTATAATAATATATAAGGGGGTAAGGAAAGGAATATGCTTACTAGAACCTACTAATAGTATAAAAAAGAGAAAGGGAGGATTTCAGGGCCTACGTCGTTCCTACCTTAATTTTATAAGAAAGCATAGCTATTACTATTCCCTTGGAACTAAGGTAGGTCTGCGAATATCTTCCTCTCTTTAAACTACGTTTTTATTATTATTTATATCGTTATTATTCGTTACTTATAAATTTCTTAAGTTATTATTATATTCGAAATAGATTAATTATATATATATATATATTAATAGCAGGGACGTATAGACGTAGCGAAGGCACCTAACTCTCTAAGAAGCCTATAAACGCTATTAAAAAGAGCAAAAGAATCCGCCTCTAGGTACTATTAGAAAAGGCTAGAACTAAAGGGAACTAGAAAGATAATAAATAATATAGCTCTACTTATAAATAGGTAAGAATATTAGGAGTAGGCTTAAAAGATATATAGAATAATTTATAGATCTAATTAAAAGAGATTCTCTAAATCGGGCGCGGATTCGCTAAGAAATTACTAAAAAAACGAGGTATAGGGTTATTAAGGTACTAATTATAATAATAATAATACTATCTTTTCCTCTGCTATGCTCCTCTCCTCTACGCTCTACTCTATAGTCTCCCTATAACGGGTCCGTGCGCTAAGGGAGTTTTCCGAAAGTTGCGCAGCTAAGTCTATCCTATCCTATCCTAGTACTACTAATTATAAGTAACGCTTTATTTATAAATAATAAGGAGATATAGAAGTTATCTTAGGGATATAATCTTACTCTTTAGAGGACTAATTTAATAAAACGCTACTTAATAAGGTATAGTTATAATATTAATAATAGAAGTAAAGCTTTTAAGCTTTAAATATATAGCTAAGGAGACTATTACTTTTTAAACGCTATTTAGGGATATCGCTCTTAAACTTAGCGATATCTAGAAGGTTTATTATAATAACTAATAGATAATTTTTCTTATGGTAAGTAAAAAGGAATAGATCATAATTAAGCTATAGTATATTAATATTTAGAATATATAGATATAATACGAATATACTAGAGGATTATTTAGCGTAATATATATACTAATAAAAAATATACTAGCTAATAGTCTTATAAACGTTCTTATTTATAAGAAGTTTAAATAGGTCTATTTACTCCTTAATTTAAAAAGTATATAGAGAATAATTATTAAGCTCGGAATTACGCCGCAGCCCCTTCGCAAAAAGACTATAACAAATTCACCTAGTTCGTAGGTATAATTCGGGAAATACTATATAGGTATTTAACCTATACCCTCTACTAGTTAAGGAAAATAATATAGGAACCCTATACGTTCCTACTACTTATAAGTAAACCCTCTAAATATTATAAAGTCGGACGCGCGCTATACCGGGGCTAATTATATCAGAGCTAAACGGGCTACTAAGGCTCTTATAGCCTGGAAATACCCTCGCTAAACCTTCTAGTAAGGTGCTGCGAAAGCTACTATATAAGATAACTCCTTAACCTAAAAGGTTAACCTTCTAGTAAGGTGCTAAAAGTACTACGAACGCTACTATATAAGAGGTAACTCCTTAACTAGAGAGGTCTTTCCTAAGAGGTTCTTATAGCTAGAAGCATAAGAAGCTCTGCTATAAGCAGGGCCTTATGCTTCTCCCTTATCCTTATCCTTATCCCTATAACCCACGATAAATCCTTAACTATATTAATACTAGACCCTATATATAAATACGCTAAGCCTAAGCGAGGCATGCCCTTTAGTATAAATAACGCAGAGGGGATCGCTAGAGAGTTTAGCCTCGATATGATTAATAAAACCCGCTCCTTTATTAACTACTCTGCTATATATAGAGAGCGTATTATTAGTATAGCCCTTAAGAGGGCTTACTTTAATACCCCTATAGGGGACTCTATAAGGCGTAATAGTATTAGAGCTAAGTAAGTAAACTTAGTAGTAGAAGTTTAGCGGGTCGTTATATACCCTATAGAGTAGCCCTTCTTTAAGCAAGTCCTCTATATTACTAAGGTAGAGGCAGCCTAGGCGGCCTAGACCTATTAGGGGAACGTTAGTAAGTATAGCTTATGCCGAATAGAGAGACCGTTGCTAACGATAGCATAGCTAGCGGATAAAGCGGTAATAGAGGCGGTATTAGCAGCGCGGGTAGTGCGCGAGAGGAAAAGTTAATAGTTTTATAGTCTATTGAATAATTAAAAACCACGTTATTATTAATATGAAGTTAAAGATCGTGAGGCTATAGGCATATATAAGTGCGGCTATAGTTGGGAGAGTTACGATTATATAACCGAAGGCTATATATTATTAGGAGGCGCGGAGTTAGAAGGTCTATTGCACTTGAGCAGGTAAAATCACTATGCAGTGGCTAGAGGCCAGAGAATAATTATAATAAATAAAGGATACTCCAAATAGGTATAAGCGGGCTAGTAGCGCCTAATTTGTAATTAATTTATAGCTTATTAGCTAAGGAGCTTAAAGTTACTCTTATAGGAGTAAAAAGAATATAATCTACTCTAAAGAGCTACCTTAAAACGCTAATTTTCTACTATCTAACCTTAGAGGATTTACTTATATTAATCTAGTAGGATATTATATAAGGGCAGTAATACCTCTAGTAAATATATATTAATAAAACTATTAGTTATATAGTATATTATAATAGCTATGTTACTAGTAAGCAGATACGGTATAGGTATACCTATACTAACCACTAGGGCTCTAAATAAAGCTAGGGTAGGAGATAGAGGAATAACGCTATATATATTAGAACTACTAGTTACCTTAGAAGCCCTATCTAAACCCTTATTATTACTACCCCTTTTTATTATTATAATCTCCTCTTTATAACTAGTAATAGCTTTATAAAGCATAGCTCTCTAATAAGTAAGGGATTACAAGTTATATTAGAAAATAGTTATAGAAATAAAGTATATATATAATCTTATCTTTCTTACTACTAGGGCTTTTAAAGTCTTAGCTTTAGTATATTAGTAAACTATTATAGTAATAGGGGTACTTATTTATAAATAATATACCTTGCTTTTATAATAGTAATTATACTTACCTATTATACTAAGCGAGTACTTTCTATTTAATAAGCCTAAGAGCTAACTTAAAATATATTAAAAATAGTACTTATTAAATAGGAGTATTTACTCTATTTTTATACCTCTACTAGGGGGAGGAGGGCTAGGAGGGGGCTTTAAATTACGCTTATTAGTACCCTCCTCTGTATCTATCTCCTTACGAATTATAATAATAATAAGGTTAGTAATATTCTAATTTATTATTATAAGAATAAAAGGATTATAACTTATTAGAAGCTATCCTATTGTATTACTTAAGAGAGTAACCCTGGGGTTTCTTAAGTTATAAACCCTTACCCTTAGAGCTACTCTCTATAAGTTAGTTCTATTTCTTCTTTCTACTTATTATATAATATATAAGAAGGAATAATATATATATAACTTTATTATTACTCTCTAGGGGAGGAGGGCGCGCCCCTCTACCCCTAGGTTTATTCTTACTTTTAGTAGCGCGCGCCTTTTTAAGAGCTATAGCCTAACTAAAGAGTTATTTATAGACATATTGGTATATTATAATAGCTTTAAGATCTTCGCGCGATATAAGTATATATATATATATATATATATAATAAGGTTATTATTAGGGCTAAAGTTAGGTATATATATAGTTATTATATTATATATAGCGAAGAGTTAAGAAGGTAGGAGGGTAGCTAGGTTATTTTATTTAAAGTTAATATAATAATAGCTACCTTACCTAGGCTAATAGGAGATAGTAGTTTCTACTACTATTAGTAAGAGTTAGTAAATAAAATGTATTATCATAATAATAATAATAATAGTTATAAAAATAGAAAACTAGAATTATTTATACTTTACTTATATCTAATATAAATAACTCTCCTTTGTTATCTCTTTTATAAATAAGCTTATCAATAGGTTATTTATAGATATATAACTTTATATTTAAGTATTTCAAGGGATATTATATAGTTAGCTACTTTTCTAGCTATTATTATATCTAGGGGGATATATTATAATACCTTTAGTATTACTTATTCCTAGCGTAGTATATAACTAATATTAGCTTTAGGGTAACCTTTTTCTAGGGGTCGCTCCTCTAACTATAGTTATAAGTAACTATAAATATAGCTACTCTCGTTATAATAGAATAAGCTCTTTCGTAACTATAAATGTGGCCCTATAGGTCGTTTCTTAATATACTGTCTATCCGTTTCGATCTGTCTCGAACCTCTATATGCGTGACCCTATGTCTCAGACTGATGACTGAGTGAAACAAAGAGCACGCAAAAAGCTATCTAAGACGTATCTTAACACATTTAAGCCAAAGAACCCACCGGAATATATCCCTTTAGTTTATATACCCCTATTTAGAGAGACTTCTTCTATAGTTCGTTCGATAGATACCTATATATATACCCCTTTATTATAGACTTCGTCCTATATACCCTTCTTTATGAAAACCCTTCCCTTAAGCGCTTATAGCTATTATAATAGTTATAAGCCTAGCTCTTAGCTAGTTTAACTTTGCTTATGATATACCTCTCCTATAATAACCCCTAATATATGATAATAGCTTTAGGTGCTGCTTTTAGCTCTCCTCTTAGCTCTCCTCTTTTTAACTTCCTCCTTTTAGCCCTCCTTTTAGCCGTCTATTTAACCCCTTTTTATTACTAATATAGTATTTCTACCTAACCTTCTACTACCTAGCTATATATATATACTTACTATCTCTCTAAGCTATATAATTAGCCTGCTTAGTATTTATAGCTTCGCTTCTATACCCTCTAAGTAGGTATATAAGACTATATTAACCTAAGTAGTTAACCCGCACCCGACCTTACGCGCTATATAGCGCGCCCTTTAATAATTAACGAACTTACTATATAGCGTAATAAGGAAGCCTATAAGACCTATATTTATAAATATAGCAAATAGGCTATATAGCGCTATATATATTAAAACCTAAATAACGTAGAGCCTCTACCTCTACTACTTCTTATAATTAATAATATTTATAGTATACCATACGTATAACTAACTATAGTATTACTATTAAAACCTACAAATCCCTCTTTAGTAGCTACTATAATATCTAGAACTTTATATATTATACTATTAACCCCTTATTACTTATAGTTATTTAGAATAACCTTATAGCTATTAAGAATACCTCCCTCTAATTCCTTATATAAGCGCTTAAGTAGTTAATTGCCCCTATAGACCTCGCTATAGTTACTACTATTTAAGACAAATACCGTTATATTCTAGAGTAGGCGAACGCCTCTATATTACTCTATACCTAGTATTAGTAATAATATGCTATATATTTGCACGCGAGGTTGCTTAAGATCCCTAAAGTCTAGGGGGTTATTATCACTAAGCGCTTCCTTAAGGTAGTTAGGAGGCGAATATCGCCTATATAGGCTTATAATGCCTTTATTAAGGTTATTATAGCTGAATAGACTAATGCGAAGCTACGCCCCCTTATTAAGATAGCTTTAATATTTAGCGCCCTTATCGCCTAGTATTTAAAGCAGCCTAGCGCTCTTATAGGTATATTTACTATATTAGTAGGCGTGCCTAAACCTTACCCCTACTAAAAACTCTATAATAAAGCGAGATAATAATAGGGATTATATATAATACCCCTATAGATATACTTCTTATTAGTTAGCGTGATATTATAATCGCTTCCTTTTAATAATTTAGCTTAATAAAGCTAAATAAATTATTTAGCTTATAGACCTAGAAAAAGAAGCTATCCTAGCTACCCTATATCTTAATAAGCTCTCCCACGTATATAACGCGCTTTAGGAGAAAGGTATTCTATAACCCTCTATTAAATATCTAAAAAATATTATAATATAAGCTATATTAATAATATATAAGCTCCTCTAATAGATCTATATAAGTAAGCGAGGGCCTTAGGTTCTAGATATTCTATCCTTTAATACTAAAGGTATATATCTATAGAAGATAGCTTTCTAGGTATATACCTATATCTTCGAGTTATAACTATTATCGCTTTTATATTTAGCGATTTAATAACTTACTATCTATATTATTAGTATAATTTATAGATATACTTAAACTTCCTGTTACATGGATAATTATTTCCTAGGCTATAGTTAGCTTATAATCCCTTCTTATAAAGCAGATGTAAAGAAACTATGTTATTATAGAAGTGGCTATAATATATAACTCCTTATTAGATAGGTTAATTAGTCTTAGGCTTTTGAGTAACTATTATATTAATAGTATTATCTCCCTTAAGAGGGACTTTCTAGGTTGCTACTTATATAAAGTTGCTTTCGAGTACTTAGTAATACTAATAGGATTATTATTAATTTATAAATATATATATTATTAATCCTCTATTATAGATTACTAAATCTGATAGTAGGTATATGTTCTTAATTAATTTAAATAAAGCTAGGATAATCCCTTTATAACTAGCTAGTTATAACTTAAGACCTTTAATGAACTCCTTAAGTAAGGATCTTACTTCGATATTTTCTTTAACCCTTAATAAGACTTTCGCGCTAAGTTCCTATCCTTATTATATCTCCTTATTATTTAATTATTAATTATTATTTTATTTATAGCTATATATCTCGTAGGCTATATACTCGAAGTCTCTAGCCTCCTCCCTAGTCCTCTTCCTAAAGTTCTTCTTTTTATTATTATCTTCCTGCTATTATTAAGGCTTATTAAATAATAATAAGGAGGAGGCCTCTAGCTACTATATAGTGATTTTACCTGCTTAAGTGTAATAGACCTTCTAGCTCCGCGCCTCCTAATAATATATAGCCTTCGGTTACGTGATCCTCTCCTAACTATAGCCGTACTTCTATATACCTATAGCTTTATAATCTTTAACTTTATATCAATAATAACATAGTTTTTAATTATTTAAACTACGAAACTATCGACCTTTCCTCTTATATACTACCTATACTACTATTAAATGCCGCCTCTATTACTGCTTTATCCGCTAGTCCTCTTACTCAATCGGGTTAGCTAACGCCTTCGTAGCTATACTATTATTGGTAATACTCTCTCTATTCGGCATAAGCTACACTTACTAATATTTAATCCCTAAGGGGCCTAGGCTACCTCTACCTTAATAGTACGGAGGACCTGCTTAAGGAAGGGCTACTTTATAAGGTATATAATAACCTACCTAGGTTCTACTACTAAGTCTACTTACTTAGCTATAATATAATAGCGAGTATCCCCTCTAGGGGTATTAATAAGAGCCGTCTTAAGGGTTATATTAATAATATACTCTCTATATATAATAGAGTAATTAAAAAAGGAGTAGGTTTTATTAATTTTATTAATACTAAACTCTCTAGCGCGCTCTTATATATTATTAGTATTAAAGGGCGGGCCTCGCGCGGGCTTAGCGTTTTTATATATAGGTTTAGTGCTAATATAGTTAAGGATTTATTATAAGTTATAGGGATAAGGATAAGGAAGAGGGAGAGGTATAAGGCCCTATAGCAGAGCCTCTTATACTTCTAGCTATAAGAACCTCTTAGGAAAGACCTCTTTAGAAGGTCGACCTTTTAGGTTAAGTAGTTATCTTATATAGTAGCCTTTACCTTTAGCACCTTACTAGAAGGTTAACCCTTTAGGTTAAGGAGTTATCTCGTATAGTGGCTTTGCTATGAGAGCCTTAGTAGCCTGTTCGGCTCTGATATAATTAGCCCTAGTGCGGCGCGCGTCCGACTTTATATAGTAATATTTAGAGGGTTTGCTTATAAGTAATAGGAATATATAGGGTTCTTATATTATGTTCCTTAACTAATAGAAGGTATAAGTTAAAATATCTATATAGTATTTCCTAAATTATGCTTACGAACTAGGTGAATTGATTATAGTCTTTTTACAAATGGGCTGCAGCGTAATTCCGAGCTTAATAATAAGGAGGATATTAAGAATAGCCCTATTATAATATCCTTCTTTTTCTTTAAGGGACTCTTCTCTATTTATATAGGAGGTTTATTAATCTACTCCCTTACGCTATATATAACCTTCCTTAGGTTAATTAATTCTTTTTCTACGAAAACCTAAATATATATTATATATATATTAAAGCCTATCCCTTTAAGGGTATAGATCTAAGGGCTTTAATAGAGTTATTGAATTATAAATAGGTAGTAAACATATTAAGGGAATATTCCTGTAATCTATGGATCTTATCGTCCTATTTCTAATACTACGCCTTTGAGTTATTTATATTAATAATCTCTTAGGTCTTTATTTATTTATATAATTAATAATTATTAGTACCTATTTAGTTAGTCTCTTATATATCTATTACTATAAATCGCTTCTTAATCTTATTTATCTATATAAGAAGATTATAATCTATTTTCAATAATATTGTAATATAGATTAACTTAACTATTAATTAGATCTTCTCTCTTAACTTAGAGTTTTACTTCCTTAAAGCTATATCCCTTTTTATTCTAAAACTCCTATAATATAAAGAGTCTAATAAGCTCTTTCTAATCTTCGCTCGAGAGGTTTAGAATAGATATAGCCCTTATATATACTAGTAGGGATATACTTAGCGTTCTTATTTATTCTAATCCTTATATAGTAGATATTTATCCTGATCCCTATACCGCTAGGGATAAAGCTATTAATACTATTCGATCTATCTTCTTATAAAAGGTCGAAGGGGTAGGTGTATTAATAGTTAGTTCCTATATATAATCCTTCTATAGCTTTTATATAAGTAGCTGAAGAAGGATATAATCTTATATATTATATAGAACTAGGATAGATTTAGTCTATTAATATTATAAGGATTAATCCTCTTAACCCTTTAAACTAACTATTAATAATTTAGGTGGAGTTAATATTATAATAGCTTTAACTTTAATTAATTTTGTAGAGATAGGTTATAAGTAATAATAAATAGCGATAGAAGTATTAGTCTTAGTATAAATAATTATCTATACCTAGAGTAGGTCTATAAATATACTACTAAGTAATAATAGCTATACTTAGCTAGCGTATTAGACTATTAATTATAGGACTTAGTAGGCTTATTCGTAGTATATAATATATTAATATTATTATTAGGTCCTTCCCTATAGTTTTAGGTAAGGGGATTCTACGTCTTATATATATATAGTATAACGAAGGAACTTTCTATATCCTTATTATAGCTACGGAACTTCACATATTATTTAATATATCTAGCTACTAGTACTAGTTTTTTATATAGGGTATATTTAGCGTATATTATAACCTAAAAGCTAGTTAAGGCTAGGCTTTATAAAGGGATTATAGGAGGAGATTAATATCGATATAAGGGGAGATATTAGAGATAATACGGAGAGGAATAGATACTAAGGTGCTACCTATATACTTAGCGATATAATTTAACCTTTTATTTAAAAGAAATACCTTATTAGTCTCCTATAGCTATAGGGTATCTACTAGAAACGTATAGTAGTTTCTATAGCTACTTCTAAATATTTAGCCCCTATTAATATATTGCTATAGCGGAACTAGCGGATATACTATAGGCTTTCTAGTACTAGAAGCTAGGATAAGCCTTAAAGTTCTCAAGGAGAGTATTAATAGAGCGAGAGAGGGGTCTAGAGCAGAGGCTATAAAGTAAGGTTATAGTGCGCGCGATATAATAGCTATTAGGAGTTAGGGATGCTAGCGAAGTAGTAAACTATGTTATATATTTATATTAATATTAGCTTTACTATTGTCCCTATATAAGAAATCCTAGTAGTATCCGCTAGATAAAATAGATAATATAAGAGTGTATATATTATAAGGGAGGCTTATCGGTCCGGTTAAGTGGTTTAGGGCTCTAAGATATAGTTATAGTTTTTATAGCGAAGAGCCTTATTATAGAGTAGAATTGTAATTACTATAGGGAAGAGTTAGTATAAAGTCCTTTATTATTATTCTAGTATCTTAGAGAAAGTATTAAGAATAGTATAACTCTATAGCCTCGCGCGCCCATGCTCGGTTTACTTACTACCTTAGGCGTATATTAGTAGTAGCTAGTTAGAGGACCTCTGCGGACTAGGAGGCTAAGAGGTATAGTAGTGAGATATTTAATTATTAGTAAGATATAATAGCAATGTTCATATCGGGTAGAATTTAGTAATGCTATAATAAAGGTATAGCCTTATAGCTACTACTACTACTCTTACTATAACCCGCACCCTATCTACACGCCCCGTATTAGAACTATTTTCGTTGCTCTAATTACCTACCTCGAGTACCCTAATATTTACTTAGCATACTAAGATACCTACTAATACCTATAACCTCCTATTTAGGCAAGATTAAGCTATCTCTATTTACTATCTACCTCGCCCGAGCTATAGTTGCCCCTCCCGATAATATATAATACTTACTTTACTCCCTTGCCTATTACCCTCACTACTACTAGAGCTAGCACCTAATCTAAGTACTAATATAAAAGCTAATACTAAAGTTTAGAGCCTCCTTCTACTACTACTACTATAGGAAGAAGGATAGTAACTTAGATATCTAGTCTATTATTATAATACCTTTAGTATCGCCCGTTCCTAGCGCGGTATATAACTAATATTAGCTCCGGAGCGACCTTTCTCTAAGGGTTATTCCTCTAACTATAGTTATAAATAACTATATTATAGCTCCTCTTATTATAGTAAAATAAGCTCTTTAAGAATTATAAATATAGCCTGTAAGATATTTCTTAATAATTATAGGCCTAGCTCTAACTAGACCTCTAATTTATTATTTTAAAATAAGCTTTTATTATTAAAAATACTTATTAAAGCTTCCTCTCTATTATTCCTTCTTTCCTCCTTAATATATATTATCCTCTATTATTCTAAACCCTTTATTTCTAAATAACCTTAATTATAATATCTTTTATGATTATTATAATAGTATTATAATACTTAATTATAAGGGATAAGGATGAGGAAGAGGGAGAGGCATAAGGCCCTGCTTATAGCAGCAGAGCTTCTTATGCTTCTAGCTATAAGAACCTCTTAGGAAAGACCTCTTTAGTTAAGGAGTTACCTCTTATATAGTAGTATTCGCAACACCTTGCTAGAAGGTCGACCTTTTAGGTTAAGGAGTTATCTTATATAGTAGCTTTTACCTTACTAGAAGGTTTAGTAAGGGCGTTACTATAAGAGCCTTAGTAGCCCGTTTAGCTCTAATATAATTAGCCCTA
>JAVHLU010002802.1:0-15429 GCA_036785755.1 Colletotrichum ledebouriae
AATAGGGGAGGGAAACTATCTTCTTTAATAAGTAGTATATTATTATAAATATATTATTATACTTATAGTAGTTAGGTAGATAGGATATAAAATCTATTATAATATACTCCTAGGGGTAATCTAATATAAGTAAGGGTTTTAACTCGCCTAGAGGCTTATCTCTTAGCTTCTAAGCCTAGTAATAAGTATAATAGTAATAAATATACTACTTAATATTAGTAATTAGGTAGGGCTTGTAGTAATATTTCTTTAGGAGTTTAATAGTCTTATTTTGACCTAGGTATACTATAAGCCTCTAGATATAGGCTTTATAAATTAACTTTATATATAAATCCTCTTCTTCTAGTACTACGAGCTTCTTATTTATTATTAGGAGTCTATTTCTTATCTTCTAGTACTCCTTTTTTTATAATAATAAATATCTTTAGCGCCTTAAGCAATAGTATATCTAGTTTGTAATTTAAGTATAGGATTTATTTAACTAGGAGGTAGCCTTATAGCTTATTCTCTAGCTCTAGGGTATTAATAGTAGCTATAGAACTACTTAGAGTAGCTTCTAGTAGCTAATATAGTTTACTTATAACCTCTAGGGATAGGTAAGTAAGTAGTAGTAATATCTAGGTATAATTTAATTTATAAATAGCTTATTAGGTTTAAAGGTCTTTATTCTTTTATAAGAGGGTATTAGCTAATATATTATTATACCCTAGGTAATATTAGATATAGAAATTAAAACTAGCTAAGATATCTAACTAGTAGGCTTAGTAAATATTTAGAAGCCTCTTAGTTATAAAATAGAGTAGTAGTTAGTAGTTTATAATAGTCTTAAAACGCTAGGTAATTACAAAGAGTTTAGCCCTCTATTCTTCTAGCGCTAGGATAATTATTATTATCTTATAGTTATAAATAAAGTAGTTTATTTCTATTAGTAATATAGTTTTTAAGAAATAAGCTATAAGGTATTATAAATTATTATTAGGTTATTACTAGAGGAGGGTAATAGTATAAATAAACTTAGAAGCGTCTATCTTAACTTAAGTTAGTAGCTTAGGCTTCTAGTAGTATAAGATAGGGGCTAATATTAAGGCCTCCTTTAGCGTTATAAACGCTATTATATAGTTATTATTAAAATTAAAATAGGCGTTTTTAGCTATAAGCTTAGTAAGTAGTTAAGTAATCTTTTTATAATTTATAATAAATTAATAGTAGAAGTTATAGAACCCTAGAAAGGACTAAACGCTATATATTATAATTTATAGTTACTAGTCCTTTACTATAAAGACCTTCTTAAGGTTAGGGCTAATCCCTTTAGTTATAATAATAAACCTAAGGTAGCGCGTTATAGTTATATTAAATTTATACTTCTTAATCCTAGCCTAAAGCCTTACTTAGTATAGCTAGTTAAGAATTTTCTTAATATACTCCTTATACTAGAGGGGGTCCTCTAAGTAAACTAGGATATTATCTATATATACTATGTAGAAGTTATCTAAGTATTCTATAAGTATATTATTTATATATTATTAGTATATTACTAGGCTATTATAGAGCCTAAAGGGTAGAACTTTATACTTATAGGAGCTATAGTAGGTATAGAACGTTATTAAGTCCTCTAAGTTAGAGTAAATATAAATTTAGTAGAACGCTTAGTAGATATCAATCTTTATAAATACTTTAGCTTAGCTAACTTAGCTTAGTATCTTATTAATTAGAGGTAATAAGTACTAATCCTTCTTAGTAAACCCGTTTAGCTTTTAGAAGCTAATATAAAACCTTAAGTAACTATTAGCTTTTTAAATAAATAGTATTAGGGATATAAATAGAGTATTAATTAGTATTATAAAGCCTTTCTTTAGGTTCTTAAGGAGGTATTATTAGGTAGCTTTAAGTTCTAATAATAACTACTTATATAGTAGGTAAAAAGTTAGCTACTTCTTTATACCTAGCTCTAGTTTAATTTAATAGTTATAAGAGTAATAAAGAGGTAATATATTACTAATAGTCTTATTAAAATAATCTTTCTAATTCTAGAGGTATAATTATAAGGAACAATAGCAGGTACAGGATGCAGAGCCAACGCTATTAGCAAAACATCAGCGAATTAGCAGTAAATATATATACTCTTAAAAAAAGCTCTATAAGCTAGAGACTTAGAAGGTTAAGTAATAGTTTAATATAACTATATATACCTATGTTTTAGTATTCTAGCTTTTCCTAGTTTAGGCTTATAGCTATACTTTTATAACTCTATTACTTTTACCTCGATTTAAGAAACTAGTACTAGTTAGAATATTTAAAACGAATTAGTAATAATATACTAATAAATTAGTAATAGAGTTTAATTATAATAACCTCTAGGCTAAGTATATAGAATACGACTAATAAGGTCTTAGCTAATATAATATAAGTTACTCGCTAAGCCTTAAGATATAAAGAATATAGCGCGGATACTACGCTAGGGGGATAAATAACCCTAGCGATAATATAATAGGAGAGATAATCCTAAGGGGGCGGGCTTAGTCCTAGATAGCGCTAGAGTAAGTAAACCTACCCTCGCTTAGTAAATAAATAGTAAGTAATAGCTAATAGGGTACCTTACCTAAGACCCCTAAGAAGCTAGCGTCTTAAGCGTCCTTACTTAAGTAATAGGATTATTATAGAGATAGTAGGAGAGTCTTATAGAGTAGATATATTTATAATAGTAGTAATATAAAGAATAAACTACTACCCTATTATAGGAACTTACTAACTACCTAGTAATAAGGTACCTATGGAGAGAATATAAGAAACCCCCTATATAACTACTATACTATAAGTAAAGACTTTACTATAGACTAAGTTAGTAACTAGATCTAAGTAGTTAAAGATAGATACTAACTACGCGCTAGTAGTATACTAGAGTAATAGGTCTAATAGGTGCTTATAAAGATAAGCTTATCCCTATAGACCTAGTAGTAATATTATAAGGCGGGGCTAGAAGGAGACCTAGCTTAGGCTAACCTTATAGCATTCGTTTACTAATAATATATTAACTTAGAGCTTTAAGAGCGGAGGTATTATAAAAAGCTAGATATAATAAGGTAGAAGGAGACGTAGTTATTAATATAGTTCTTTACTAAATAGTTAGTAATATATTAGAACTTAGGTATAGTTAGTATAGAAGATAGTAAGGCTAAGGCTTATATACTATACTTTTAACTAGCCCCCTTTCTATATAAAGAGCTTAAATATTAGAAGGTTAAAATATAGAAACTAAGGGATATAGCTATAGAAGTAGAATACCTATAGGAGATATATTACTAATAGGGTAGTAAGACCCTATAGAGCGAAAATAGGAAGTAATATATAGGCGAAGAGTATACGCTAAGGGTCCCCTTTATAATAAGGGCGAGCTAAAAGGGAGGCTAGTAGAGCTCTAGCTATAGAACTACGCGAGGTACCTAGAGCCTAATACCTTACTAACTAGTTAATAGTATATTATAGGGATCTAATAGGGGCTAGCCTACGTTTAGCCCTAATATATAACCTATAATATCTAACCCCTTAATATATTTTATATTATAATTCCTTTAGCATCGCCTGTTCCTAGCGCGGCACGTAACTAATATTAGCTCCGGAGCAACCTTATTCCGGGGTTATTCCTCTAACTATAGTTATAAGCGACCACGTTATAGCTACTCTCGTTATAATAGATTAAGCTCTTTAATAACTATAAATATAGCCTTATAGGACGTTTCTTAATAGTTATAAGCCTAGCTCTAACTAGACCTCTAACTACTATTTTAAAACGAGCCTTTGCTACTAAAAGTACTTATTAAAACTTCCTCTCTCCTATTCCTTCTTTCCTCCTTATTATATACTATCCTCTACTATTATAAACCCTCTATTTCTAAACGACCTTAACTATAATATCTTCTACTATAGCTACTATAGTATTATACTAGCTAATTATATATAGGGATTTCGCTACTTAGTATATTATAATCTAAGCTAAAGCCTAAGCCGCTAGAGTCTAGAAGTATATTAACCTAAATAACCTTAAGGGATCTTTATACCTAGGTAAGACTTTATTAGAAACTCTAACTCTTAACTTATATATTACTAAGTAAAACTAGGATATTAACGCCTAATACCTATAGGAGAAGAGCGCTTATAATTAATATATCGCTCTACTTAACTAAGAGGCTCTAAAAGAAGCTACTTCTAATACTACTTTTAGGACTACTCTTAAGTCTGCTACTAGGATATAAATAAACGAATCGCACCCCCTTTAGCCTCTAACCGCCCTAGTTATAATTAATAAGAATACTATAAGTATATAGGAATAATACCTAGAGCACTTTTATTCGCTCGCTATATAAGAATCTAAGCGAACCTATAAGGACTAGGAGTTTAAATAGATTAACTATCTAGTTATAGAGATTATTACTTATAATATTATTATACCTATATATATAGAACTTCTCGCTAAAGGGGATATAACCCTATATAGCTTTATTATTAATCTTAAACGTCGCTATACTCCGAGCGAGGCTAGTACCCTTATTACTATTTAAGAAGAGTATATCTAAGTCCTAGAAAAAGCAAATAGGAGTATTAATTCTAACGCCTAGATTAAGGACTTTAAGGGCGTCTACCTCTACGCTACTTAGCTTAAGCTTCCTAAGGTAAGTAGTACCCTCGCTTTAAAAACTTTTCTTTAAGTAGTAAGTCGTCGCTTTATACTTACTTAGGCTAATATAGAAATTATAAATATTCTAAAATAGGAGCGAGCAGGGATGCTAGTCTCTAATATAAGCTAATATACTAATATATTTAAGGACCTCTTATATAAAGATATACTCTACTCGAGGTTATAAGGATAAAGTATAAGGGTCTTCGTAATACTAGCTAGCTATATAAACGAGGCTAACTTATTAAGCGTTCCTATAACTAGTAATATATCTAGTAGTAAATAATACCCGTATAGGTTAAGCTATTAATAGCTAAGTATTAAGTATAACTACTTAGAAGCTGCTTTAACTAAATATTACTAGAAAGGCCTCTATATATTAGTAATAAATATATAAGTAGCTTAGATTTATAACTAGTTAAATAGTAACCTACGCTTTACTAATTTATATAGGGAACTCGCTTATAAGGGCTAGCTACGCGCTATACCTTATAAGGGTAAAAACTACTAAAATAATAAAGGGGGTAATAAGGGTTTATCTAAGAAATCTAACATAGCCCTAAGCTACCCTACTAATATAGTAATAGTTACTTTCTATATAGCCCTCTCGAATAAGGTTAGGGATAATATAGTTAACTTAGATAAAGAGCGCCTAAATATCTTTATAACTTCCTACTTAGGACCCTATATATTATATAAGTCTATAGTCCTAGATAACTATAAAGGGATATACCTTATAAATAATAAGTCTCTACTTATCCCCTCCTTAATTAGGTATTATAAAAGAGAATAGGTTAATTCTAGAATAGCTTCGTACCTAATTATTATAAAAAGCATATAGATTATTAAGAATGCTCTTAATAGCTTAAAAGGCGCGAATATAGAGGACCTTATACTTTATAATATAAGATATATAGAGAACTTTTATATTAATATTATCTCTAAAGCGCTACTTTAGAAGATAGGTATTTAGTATTTAGGGTATAATTATATACTTCGCTTTAGAATTTATAAGAATAGTATTATAATTAAGAAACTTATTAAGAAAGCGAACCTCGCCTTCCTTAAATATAAGCCTCGTTCCTTATACTCTATTCCTAAGTAGATTCCCCGAAGTATTAATACTATTATTAATAATATAAACTACGTGCTTATAATATATAAGTATACCTCTCTTATACTACTACTAGACTAGAGTAATAATATAATACTTTAGCACCTTAGAAGCAGGTACCTTAGCCCCGAGGCTCTAGAGTAGCTAGTATATACTACTCAGGGGGTAAGGATTAAAGGCCTAACGCGCCTATAGTACTAATACTACGTAGTTATATATACTAAATAAGTAATTTCGAGATAAACGTTAGAAGATAAAGTAATACGCCCTTACTATAGAATTATATAGGATCTCTTTAACTACCCTAAAGGCTTTAACTAGAACTAATAGCTCCTTATTATTAAGGATAAGTATACTAGTCAGCTCTTTATATTTCTACGTATTAATAAGACCTATAGTAGCGTTATACTTACTTTATATACCTTTAAGTAATAGGTATATCAATAGAAGGGACTTTCTATTTATAAGATTAGATAAGACGTCGAGAGGTTAGTAATTTTACTTATAGGCTATATAGGATATAAAGATTAGACCTATATAGAAGGAATAGAAGTTAAAATAACCCCTCTATATATAAAGGAACCGAATAGTAGAGGGGAACGGGCTAGTTAGGAAGTTATAACTTAAATAATTAAGATACTTACTATAGCTAGCTTACTTATAAAACTATAAGCTAAGATAGTACTAGTAGCGATAACGCTTTATAATATAAGCCTACTTAAACGCCGCGACTAGTATTTACTACTATAGATCGAAGAGGAATAGTTCTACTAATACTTTCGCTAGTAGTAACCTAATAATAAAGCAGCCCTAACCCGTAACCTTTACCCTTACTAGGGATATATATATACCTATAGCTACTATATATACCCCCTTAAGAGGGAATAAGAGAGAGGAATTAATAAGAGAGACTTTAAGGTAGTGCTACGGGGATATATTAGATACCTAGTAGGATATATTCTAAACGCTTATAACCTATATAGGGTCTAGATCCCTATATTATAAATAGTTATTATTATATAGAATATAACGTTTAATAAACGGACTTTTTATATAAAGGATAAGGTAAAAGAGGCTATCCTAGAAGATATTATCTATAAGATAATAAAAGAGATTAAAGAGCTTATATTATAAGTTAACTTTAAACTTTAGATCCTAGGCGTTATAAATAAGGACGAAGCTATATTAATACTTATAACTAAATAGTTATCTATACTAACCCTTATTCTTATAACTAAGTCTCTAAATAGAAGAATCCTAAAACTTCTAAAGGGATAGGTAAGTTAGAAGGGGGGGTAGCTATTATCCCCTAATCCTATACTAGAGCTAGATAAAAGCCTAGCCCTAATAGATAGAGTAGTAGGTATAGTATATATACTAGAAACGAACTATATATATAACGCTATTAGGGAAGTTAATTCTAAAGGGGAACGGATTAAGGACTATATTATAGTTAAACTACTCCCCGCTTTATAATATATTTCTAAAGTAGGTAAGAGTAATAAGAACGAACCTTTAGATAGTAAGCCCTTAAATCTACTAGTATAGCTATACTAGGATAGAGAGGAGAGGGATAATACTAAATAGAGGTCTAACTAGGTATATAATTAGGAGGGCTATAGCTAAACTTATTAAAGCTAATAACTATATAATCTACTACCTAGTAACTTATAACTAAGAATAGTAGAAAGCGAATCCCGCTCTAGTTACTAGTTTTTACTCTAATATTATATAGAGCGGGAGTAGGTATCTAGCTTCTTTAAGACTTTTATACCTAATTAGTAGAAAGCTTTTTTAGAAGCTAATATAGGGTATTATACGCTCTATAGCTATATTTATACTACTATTTATAGCATAAAACCTGCTCGCGTAACTATAATAATCTATAAACGTCTTACTACTAATAACCTTACTAAGCTACCCTACTTATAGAAGGAACTTTTAAACCTCCTATAGGCGCTCTAAACTCGCTTTAAAGAAGTAGCTAAGGTTAAGATAGGTAAATTATAGTAGATAGATATATAGCACGTTATTAATTAAGAGATAATAATAAAGAGACTAATCCCTTTAAAGTAGGTATTTATTTATAAATTTAATAAGGATAACGTCCTCGACTAGTATAAAGCAAGGATCTATATTCGAGGCGATTAATAAGAGAAGTCGCCCCTCGAATAGACTTATATAGCTACCCTCGCTACTTATACCTTTAGGGTAGCGATAGTAATTACTATATAATTCAACCTCGAAGTTAAATAATTCGATATTATTAATATATTCCTAAATACCTCTTAGGATCTAAATAAAGATCTAATTATTTATAAGTTACTAGATAGCTTTAAGTAGCCTAGGAAGTACGTCGAACTATACTATACGCTCTATAGGCTAAGGGATATACTACTACTCTAGTATAAGGAGTTCTCCTCGACCCTTTAGTATTTAAGCCTTATACCTATAAGTAAAAACCTATATCTCTTCTAATTAACTAAGAAGAGGGTCCTTATTATCTTCTATATAAATAACTTCCTTATCCTATTTTATAAGAACTATAAAGAAGTAGTATAAAAAGTAATTACTAGCCTAAAGGAAGCGTATAAGTTAAAAGAATAAGGCCTAGTTAAGTACTATCTTAGAATTAGGGTTATTTATAACTAAGCTATATAGAAGATATACCTTTCTTATAACTAATATATTAAGTAGGTTATAAAGAAGTTCGATTTACTTAACTTAAGAGCGCTAGTAACCCCCCTTCCGAACCTACTACTCCTAAAGAGTAAAATAGTAATAATACTATTAGAGGTAAAGAGTTTCTAAGAGAAGATTAGCTCTATACTCTATACTACTATTATAATCCAACCTAATATTACTTTTATATATTCTTTGCTCTTAAGATTCCTAACGAATCCCGCTCCTTATTACTATACTACTACTAACTAGGTTATATAATACCTATATTATACTCGTTACCTTATAATACGCTTTAATAACTTAGGGGGTAAATAGGTATTACTAATTATAAGCGATGCTTTATTTATAGATAATAAGGAGATATAGAAGTCGTCTTAAGGGTATATAATCTCGCTCTTTAGAGGACTAATTTAATAGAAGGCTACTTAATAAGCTATAGTTATAATATTAATAATAGAAGTAGAGCTTCTAAGCCTTAAATATATAGCTAAGGAGACTATTACTCTTTAGAGGCTATTTAAGGATATCGCTCTTAAACTTAGTAATATCTAGAAGATTTACTATAATAACTAATAGATAATTCGTCTTATAGTAGGCGAAAAGGAACGAATCTTAACTAAGCTATAGTATATTAATATTTAGAATATATAGCTATAATAAGAACACGCTAGAGGATTGTTTAGTATAGTATATATAATACTAACGAATAATATACTAGCTAATAGTCTTATAAAGGTTCTTAATCGTAAGAAATTTAAGAAGTTCTATTCGCTCCTTAATCTAAAGGATATATAAAGAATATTTATAATAAATAAGGGATACTCTAGATAAGTATAAGAAGGCTAGTAGCGCCTAATTTTTAATTAATTTATAGCCTACTAGCTAGGGAGCTTAAAGTTACTCCTATAGGAGTAAAAGAATATAATATACCCTAAAGGGCTGCCCTAAAATACTAATTCTCTACTACTTAACCTCGGAGGATTTACTTATACTAATCTATTAGGATATTATATAAAAGTAGTAATACCTCTAGTAAATATATACTAATAAGACTATTAACTATATAGCGTACTATAGTAGCTATATTACTAGTAAGTAGATAAGGTATAGGTATACCTATACTAACTACTAGGGTTCTAAATAGAACTAGGGCGGGAGATAGAGTAATAATACTATATATACTAGAACTGCTTATTACTATAGAAGCCCTATTTAGACCCTTATTATTACTACCCTTCTTTATTACTTCGATCTCCTCCTTCTAGGTAGTAATAGCCTCGTAGAGCATAGCTTTCTAATAAGCGAGGGTTTATATATTATATTAGAAGATAGTTATAAAAATAAAGCGTATATAGAACCTTACCTTTCTATCTACTAGGTTATCCGAAGTCTTAGCTTTAATATATTAATAGGCTATAATAGTAATAGGGGCGCTTATCTATTAATAAGGTACCTTACTCTTATAATAATAATTATACTTACCTATTATACTAAGCGAGTACCTTCTATCTAATAAGCCTAAGAACTCGCTTAAAATATATTAAAAGTAGCGCTTATTAAATAGGAGTACTTACTCTACTTCTATACTTCTACTAGGGGGAGGAGGGCTAAGAGGGGGCTCTAAACTACCCTCGCTAGTACCCTCCTCTTTATCTATCTCCTTAGGGATTATAATAATAATAAGGTTAGTAACGTTCTAATATATAGTTATAATAATAAAAGGATTATAACTTACTAGGAGCTATCCTCTTAAATTACTTAAGGGGGCAACCCTAAGGCTTTTTAAGCTATAAACCCTTACCCTTAGAGCTACCCCCCGTAGGTTACTTCTACTTCTTTCTACTCGCTATATAATATATTAATATATTATATATTAATAATAGGAAGGAATAATATATATATAAATTTATTATCGCTCTCTAGGGGAGGAGGGCGCGCCCCTCTACCCCTAGCTTTACTCTTATTTTTAGTAGCGCGCGCCTTCTTAAGGGCTATAGCCTAACTAATCTTCTTTTTAGGAGGTATCTATAAATATATTAGTATATTATAATAGCTTTAAGATTATTACGCGTTATAGGTATACGCGCGCGCGCAATAAGGTTATTATTAGGACTAAAGTTAGGTATATATATAGTTATTATATTATATATAGGGAAGAGTTAAGAAGGTAGGAGGGTAGCTAGGTTATTTCATTTAGAATTAATATAATAGTAGCTACCCTGCCTAAGCTAATAAGAGATAACGGATTCTACTACTATTAGTAAGAGTTAGTAAATAAAGGGTATTATAATAATAATAGCAATAGTTATAAAAGTAGAAAACCGCGACTATTTACGCTTTACTTATACCTAATATAAACGACTTTACTTTATTATCTCTTTTATTAATAGGCTTATTAATAGGTTATTTATTAATATACCGCTTTATATTTAAGTATTTTAAGGGATACTACGTAGTTAGGCGCTTTTCTAGCTATAGCTATATCTAGGGGGGTATATTATAATACCTTTAGTATTACCCGTTCCTAGCGCGGCACGTGACTAATATTAGCTCTAGAGCAACCTTATTCTAGGGTTATTCCTCCGACCGTGGTTATAAGCGACCACGTTATAGCTACTCTCGTTATAATAGATTAAGCACTTTAGTAACTATAAATATAGCCCTATAGGACGTTTCTTAACATTTTAGCTATAAGAAGAAAGGATATAAGAGGGTAAACTACCTAGATAAATAATTAAGCGTAAATAAAATACTAATAGGATATTAAGTATTTACTAAGAAAGCGAGGGTTAATATAATCTAATTTATAAGGGAGGTTAAAGAACTTAACTTATTAGAAAATAAATAGGCTAGGGGATTATACTAATAACCCCTATACTTATATTAAAACTAGATACCTTCTTAAGGGGAGATATTATAAAGGGATAGGTAATTATTCTCTAGAACGTTACTAAATAAGAAATAGTAATAGATATAGATTCCTATTCCTAAATTAATATTATTAGTAGTTAACTAGTAAAGTCCTTATAACTATAACCTATAGTAGCGCGCGCCCCTATATTAGAGGGGTTTAATAGGTCCTCTATAATAAGCTAGAATATATACTAGTTAACCTTCTTCTTTATTAACTTAAGGGGGTAACTAAGGAAGATATAGTAACTCTTTGCTAGGGCTCCCTACTCTAAAGGAGTAGGGGATCTCCTTTTATTATAATACTCTATAGGAAGGGAGGGTATTATAATTAATACCTAGATAAATACCTAGGGATATAAGCGCCTTAGTATTACTAAGCTATTAGTATTTATATAGGAGGTTATTAAGAATAGCTAGAAGGCTTATATTATATATATTTTAGGAAATATTACCCCTTATAAGTTATTAATAGAGGCCCTAGGTAAAGAGGATACCTTAGAGGGTAAAGTAGAATTACTACTAGAGCTACTTAGTAAATAGGTAATATTTAATAAATAATTAGTAAAGGAATACTTAGCCCTAGAGGGTATGAAATATACTATTAACTTAGTTAAGGGGAAGAAACCTCTATATAAGCCTATCTACTTACTAAATAAGTACTAGCTAGAGGAGCTCTACTAGTATATTACTAATAACTAAGTAATAGGGCGGATTTAACCCTTAATAAGTAAGGCGGGCGCCCCTATTCTCTTCGTGCTTAAGAAGGACGGATCCTTATACCTTTATATAAATTATTAAGGCTTTAATAAGGTAATACTAAAGAACTAATATCTACTCCCCCTTATTAGTAAGCTATTAGATAGGCTTTAGGGAGCGAAATAGATCTTAAAGATTAACCTTTAAAATATATACTATTATATTTATATTAAGCTAGAAGACCGCTAGAAGATAGCTTTTAGAACTTATTATAAGTACTTTAAATATATTATTATATTATTTAGACTTACGAACGCCCTAGTAACGTTCTAGGTATATATTTACTAAGCGCTCGCTAAGCTACTAGATACTTATTATATTACTTATATAGATAATATTATAATCTACTCTAAGATAAGAGAGTAGTATATAAAGGACCTTTACTAAGTGCTCTATAGGCTTTACTAGTAGTAGGATAGGATAGGATAGACTTGGCTGCGCAACTTTTAGAAACCTCCCTTAGCGCATAGACCTATTATAGGGAGACTATAGAATAGAGCATAGAGGAGAGGAGCATAGCGGAGGAAAAGATAGTATTATTATTATTACTATTAGTACCTTAATAACCTTATACCTCGTTTTTTAGTAATTCTCTAGTAAATCTACGCCTAATTTAGATAATCTCTTTTAATTAGATCTATAAATTATTCTATATATCTTTTAAGCTTACTCTTAATATTCTTACTTATTTATAAGTAGAGCTATATTATTTATTATCTTGCTAGTTCCTATTAGTTCTAGCCCTTTTCTAATAGTACTTAGAGGCGGATTCTTTTACTCTTTTTAATAGCCTTTATAAGCTTCTTAGAGAGTTAGGTATCTTTACTACGTCTATATATCCCCGCTATTAATATATATATATATATATATAATTAATCTACTTTAAATATAATAATAACTTAAGAAATTTATAAGTAACGAATAATAACGATATAAATAATAATAAAAACGTAGTTTAAAGAGAGGAAGATATTTATAGACCTATCTTAGTTCTAAGGGAATAGTAATAGCTATACTTTCTTATAGAATTAAAGTAGGAATAATATAGACCCTAAAATCCTCCCTTTCTCCTTTTTCTATATACTATTAGTAGGTTCTAGCGAGTATATCCCTTTCCTTACCCCCTTATATATTATTAAAACTATTATTATTTAACTAGCGAGTTATAGCTAATATAGCTAAGATAGCTATATATAATACTAATATAGAGATTAGTAGTCTTATTAAGCTAATAAGTATAGCGAGATTAACTAGATTAGTAACTAGAGACTAACGAACCCCTTATTATTATAGCCCTAAGTACTAAGAGTAATATACTAACTTTAGAGAGATACTAATATAGAGAAGCTACGAATTCTTCTAAGATAAGAGCGTTATTAGGAAGACCTTTCTATTTTAAGTAATAAGACTTAAAGTAGATTTATTAAGCTCGGAATTACGCCGCAGCCCCTTTATAAAAAGACTATAACAAATTCACCTAGTTCGTAGGTATAATTCGGGAAACACTATATAGGTATTTTAACCTATACCCTCTACTAGTTAAGGAAAACAATATAAGAACCCTATACGTTCCTACTACTCGCAAGCAAACCCTCTAAATATTACAGAGTCGGACGCGCGCTATACCGGGGCTAATTATATTAGAGCCGAACGGGCTACTAAGGCTCTCGTAGTAAAGCTACTATACGAGATAACTCCTTAACCTAAAAGGTCGACCTTCGAGCAAGGTGCTAAAGGTGCTACAAAAGCTACTATATAAGATAACTCCTTAACCTAAAAGGTCGACCTTCTAATAAGGTAAACGCTATTATATAAGAGGTAACTCCTTAACTAAAGAGGTCTTTCCTAAGAGGTTCTTATAGCTAGAAGCATAAGAAGCTCTGCGAGCAGGGCCTTATACCTCTCCCTCTTCCTTATCCCTTAACTATATTAGTACTAGACCCTATATATAAAAACGCTAAGCCCGCGCGAGGTATACCCTTTAATACTAATAACGCGCGAGAGCTTACTAGAGAGTTTAGTATTAATATAATTAATAAAACCCGCTCCTTCTTTAACTACTCCGTTATATATAGAGAGTATATTATTAGTATAGCCCTTAAGAAGGCTCTTATTAATACCCCTAGAGGGGATACTCGCTATTATATTATAGCTAAGTAAGCGGACTTAGTAGTAGAAGCTAGGCAGGTTATTATATACCCTATAGAGTAGCCCTTCTTTAAGCAGGTCCTCCGCACTATTAAGGCAGAGGCAGCCTAGGCCCCTTAGAGGTTAGTGAGTATAGCTTACGCCGACTGCTTTAATATAGAGAGAGCGTTACTAACGACGGCATAGTTCTAGCGGACGAAGCGGTAATAGAGGTAGTATTAGCAGCGCGGGTAGTACGCGAGAGGAAAAGTTAATAGTTTCATAGTCTATTAAATAATTAAAAACTACGTTATTATCAATATAAAGTTAAAGATCGTGAGGCTATAGGCATATATAAGTATAGCTATAGTTAGGAGAGTTACGATCACGTGACCAAAGGCTATATATTATTAGGAGGCGCGGAGTTAGAAGGTCTATTGCACTTAAGCAGGTAAAATCACTATGCAGTAGCTAGAGGCCTAAAGTAGATTTATAATAGCCTAGAGTAATAAGATCGAGGTTGCTAGACCTTTCCTATATTTATTTAGTTATTTAGTTTATATTATTTCCTTTTTTATTTTATTTAAAGAAAGTTATATTTACTTATTTTATCTTTCTATTTAAAAGATATTATAATAATAACTTCACTCTATTAACTATAATACTTTATTACTTTAACTATATAATATTAACTTTAATATTTATAAACCTATAAGTATTATATCTTCTTCTTCCTTAGCTAATCTAAATACTAGACCCTCTTCTAATAAGGGGAAATAGCTTAAAGAGAGATTTATAGGAGCTTTATTTAATAAGATATAACCTTATACTATAGGGTAGCTAGCCTCTAATAATAATATAGATAGGTCTATAAATCCTATTTCTAGGATAGGAGTAACGCCCTTAAGTACTCTATATTCCCCTAAAGGAAGTTATACTAATTAGGATATTATAGCCCTTATTAATCTCCTTCTAAGATATCCTATTATTATAGTAATAACTCCCTATTTAACTAGAGCGCCTAAGTTTATTAGGATTAATATCTCTAACTTTATTACTAACTATAAGAGCCTTTTAAAGCTTTACTATAAGACTAATAAAGATATAAAGAACGAGGTCTATATATATAGCTCTAATAACTATTAAAATATAGTAAAATCTT
>JAVHLU010002803.1:0-15423 GCA_036785755.1 Colletotrichum ledebouriae
ATCTAAATAACCCCTCCCCTACCTTCCTCTTTTTTATAAATCTACTACTTATAACCTTATAACCTTAACCTTAACTTCTTAACTTTATCCTACTTATATTATATCTATTATATCTAAGTTATAATAAGTATTAAAAAGCCTTTAGTAAGAGCTACTCTCTTAGTAATAAAGGTGTAATAAATCTATCTTAATTAGCTTATATTCATAATACTTATTTTTGTAAAGTAAAAAGGTATATACTAAGTCTTTATTAAAGATTACTTAGATTAATTAATTATGATTAGTTAATTATATTATTAAGACTATAACTTTTCTTTAATTCTCCCCTTCTTACTTTGTTTTAAATATATTACCTCTATTACTTTAGATCTATCTAGGAATATCTATCCTAGATAATAAGCAATTAATAATCCCCTCTTTAAGATATCCCCTTTTTAGGGTTAATAAGATCTAGTAAATAAATAAGTATTTTAATCCCTCTTCTAATTTTAAACCCCCTCTTCCAAGTCATCCCTTTATTAAGAAGGTCCTCTTTTTAGAGAGGTTTATTAAGTAACCTTTTAAACTTTCCTCTCCTTTTTAAACCTTCCCTTTTAGGTAATTCTTTTATTAAGAAGGTCCCCTCTTTAGAGAAGCCCTTACAGTAATCCCTCTTTAGGTCCCCTCTTTAGAGAAATAAGTAATCCCTTTTCAAAGGTCCTCTTTTTAGAGAAGTAGGTAAGTATTGAAAACCTATATAAAAGAAGGAACTAAGTTATTAATAAGAAGAAGACTAAGTACTAACAAATATAAGTTACTTATTATAGGGACTAATTACTTAAAGCTATAGCTTAGGGATAATACCCCTAATTAAAGTATAAGAATAAGCCTAATTATTTTATATAACTTTAAAATATAACTCTATTAATCCTTTCTAATAGCTAATAATACCTCCCCTACTCCCTCTCCTTCCTTCTTACCTTAATATTAATTAGTAAGCCTGATTTTTAATACTTTTAAAGCTATTATTAACTATAAGATACATAATTAGGTTGAGTCCTTTCACCTTAAAAGGACTAACTAAGCTAGAATTACTAATTATATTACTTATTATACTAATAAATACCTTAAGAATTGTATCTAAGATTACTAACTATAAGCTAACTTTAAGAAAGGCTTTAAGGATATTACTAAAACCTTTCATTATATAAATAACTATACTATTAGAGCCCTTTAGGAAGTCCTTATTAATAATAATATATTTATATTTATAATAATAGTTAAATGAAGGAAAATATTACTAATCTTATTTTATAATCTAGCTTCTACTTCTAGAGTAATAATAACTTTAATTTAGTTAAATTATAATACCTAATAATTATTAAAAGGTATAGTAGAGACCCCGATTTCTTTATAGAGATTATATAGGAATTTAGAACCCCTCTTTTTCCTATTATTACTACTACTATATAACGCGAAAAGCCCTCTACTACTCCTATATTCCCTATATATTAGCCCCCTTATTCCCCTCTAGTAGAAACTACCTAACCCCTTTTATTTGAAAATACTAGGAATACTACCTGAGGTCTTAAATTTATAAGACCTATAGGTTAGAACTAAGCCTAATTCCTACTAAATAAGATCCCTTTATTATACTAACTTAAGAGTCTTACCAAGTTTTATAGTAATAATAACCTTAAGTATAGTAGTAATAAGATAGATATATTAGATTTAAAACTCTTTATCTTTAAGGACTATTATACTAAAGCTAGTATATCCCTATAGTAATATACTAAAGTGTTCTCCCTTATATTAAAAGGAGATACTTAAGAGTATTATTTCTAATATATTACTACTAAATACCCCTTATATTTATATATTAAAGTAGTTCTATAGATAAAGGAGTATTTCAAAACTAAAGAATTCTATATTACTAATAAGGAATTATAAGATAGTATTATATCACTTAACCTTATATATAAAACCCCTAATAAATCTATTACTAAGAACCTTAAGATCATATTTAAAACCCTCTCTATTATTAGACTTACCCTTAATAAAAAGTTTAATACTAGTAAAAGCCCCCTCTACTATAAGATTTAGAGCACTTACTAAGAGGTTTAAGGATATAAACTTACTCTCTATAAGTATCCTACCAACTTATAGGACCTCTATAATTCCCTACGTTTTATACTTAATACTATATGTTAAATAAATTAAAGCTTTAGTATATAATTTGTAGCTTTATAGAATCTAGAGGAGTATAATATAATATATACTAACTAATACTTCTAAGGTAATAATTACTATAATTTCTATTAAAATCGTAATAATAATAATAATAATAATAATGACTAGGGAGCGCTAGCCATGGCTAGCTCTAAGGAGAACACTTCTATTAGCAAGGTTACGCTATAGGTAGAATAAATCCAATTAGGGATACTTTATATTCTATTCTCTATACTAGGGAGCGCTAGCTATTAGCTGTTTTAAGAGGATATTAACTATAATATCTAGTATTTAATATATATAGATAGTATAGTAGTCTCTTTATATAGTAGTCTCCCCTTAGGACGCTATCTTTTATATACCTCCCGCTCTTATTAGAAGTATATATAATAATAGAGATAATAAGAGATAAGAGGTAAGTATACTATAAGCTATACTAAGGAGTAGCTATTTATTTTTATAGCTTATATACTACTTGAAATCTATAGGTGCTTTATAAAGAAGATAAATAAGGAGATCTTTTAAAGATTAAATGCGGTCCTTAATAGCTAAAGGTAGTCCTTAATAACTATCTTATATTCTATTTTAAAGCGTTATCTACTAAGTCTAGTTATAGCTAACTCTATCTAATCTTAATAAGGGTATCAATATATTAATAAGTACCTATTCCTACTAGCTACTAGCTCATATACTCATTAGAGGTATATATATTAATAGAGATAATAAGGGATAGGAAGTAAGTATATTAGAAGCTATAATAATAAGTAAGTTTTTATTTTTATAGCTTATATACTACTTAGAATCTATAGGAACTTTATAGAGAAGTAATACTAGCGAGCTATATTTAAAGAAATAGACTTTCTTATTAGTATTTTTTATAGGGATAATTACTAGATAAGTAAATAATATAGTAGTCTCCTTATATAGTACTCTCTTCTTAATATATAATCTTTTATATACCTCCCGCTCTTATTAGAGCTATATATACTAAGGGAGATAAAGAGAGATAGGAGATAAGTATATTATAAGCTATACTAATTAGTAGCTTTTTATTTTTATAGCTTATATAGTACTTAGAATCTATAGGTATCTTATAAAGAGGTAGTATTAGTAAGCTATATCTACTTAAGCTATATATCTCTAGGGATAACTTTAAGGTCTAAGTTAATAACGAGGGCTAGCTTATATAGTACTTGGAATCTATAGGTATCTTATAAAGAGGTAGTATTAGTAAGCTATATCTACTTAAGCTATATATCTCTAGGGATAACTTTAAGGTCTAAGTTAATAACGAGGGCTAGCTTATATATTACTTAAAATCTATAGGTATCTCATAAAAAAGATAAGTAAGTAGGTCCTAGAAAGCTTTAAGGTAGTCCTTAATAACAAGGGCCTTATACTATATTCTAAGGCTTTATTTACTAGGTCTAGTTATAGCTAACTCTATTTAATAGTAATAAGGGTATAAATATACTAATAAGTATTTACTATCTATTTGAAGTAATAGACTTTCTTATTAGGATATATAATAGGAATAATTACTAGATAAGCGAATAGTATAGTAATCTCCTTATATAATACTCTCTTTTTAATATATAGTTTTTTATATACCTCCCGCTCTTATTAGGGCTATATATACTAAGAGAGATAAAGAGGGATAGGAGGTAAATATACCGCAAGCTATACTAATTAGTAGCTTTTTATTTTTATAGCTTATATACTACTTAGAACCTATAAGTACCTTATAAAGAGATAGTATTAGTAAGCTATATATACTTAAGCTATACATCTTAGGTAATAACTTTAAGGTCTAAGTTAATAATAAGGGCTAGCTTATATACTACTTAAAATCTATAGGAACCTTATAAAGAAGATAAGTAAGCAGGTCCTAGAAAGCTTTAAGATAGTCCTTAATAATAAGGCCCTTATGCGATATTCTAAGGCTTTATCTACGGCCTCTGGCTACTGCATAGTGATTTTACCTGCTTAAGTGCAATAGACCTTCTAACTCCGCGCCTCCTAATAATATATAGCCTTCGGTTACGTGATTATAACTCTCCTAACTATAGCTATACTTATACGTACCTATAGCCTTATGACTTTTAACTTTATATCGATAACAATATAGTTTTTAATTATTTAAACTATAAAAATATTAACTTTTCCTCTCGCATACTACCTACGCTACTAATACTACCTCTATTACTACTTTATCTACTAGTCTATAGAAGTTATTACTATCTTTATTATACTATTATTAGTAACGCTCTCTCTATATTAAAGTAGTTAGCGTAAGCTATACTTACTAATAAGCCCTAAGGGGCCTAGGCTACCTCTGCCTTAATAGTACGGAGGACCTACTTAAAGAATCGCTACTCTATAGGGTATATAACGACCTACCTAGCTTTTATGACGAAGTCTACTTACTAAGCTATAATAGAGTAATAAGTATCCCCTCTAGGGGTATTAATAAGAGCCTTATTAAGGGCTATGTTAATAATATACTCTCTATATATAATAGAGTAGTTAAAGAAAGAGCGGGTTTTATTAATTATATTAATACTAAACTCTCTAATAAGCTCTCGTATATTATTAGTATTAAAAGGTATACCTCGCGCAGGCTTAGCGTTTTTATATCTAAGGTCTAGTATTAATATAGTTAAAGATTTATTATAGGTTATTGGTATGCCTAGGACTTTGAATAAGGAAGAAGGAGAGGTATAAGGCCCTGCTCGTAGTAGTAGAGCTTCTTATACTTCTAGCTATAAGAACCTCTTAGGAAAGACCTCTTTAGTTAAGGAGTTATCTCTTATATAATAGTATTTATAATACCTTACTAGAAGATTAACCTTTTATGTTAAGGAGTTATCTTATATAGTAGCTTTCGTAGCACCTTACTAGAAGGTTTAGCGAGGGCGTTTCTAGGCGATAAGAGCGTTAGTAGCCTATTTAGCTCTAATATAATTAGCCCTAGTATAGCATATATCTAACTTTATATAGTAATATTTAGAGGGTTTATTTATAAGTAATAGAAATATATAGGGTTCTTATATTACTTTCTTTAACTAGTAGAGGGTATAGGTTAAAATGCCTATATAATACTTCCTAAATTATACTTGCGAACTAGGTGAATTTATTATAGTCTTTTTGCGAAGGGGCTGAGGCGTAATTCCGAACTTAAGGTTTTATCTACTAAGTCTAGGTATAGCTAACTCTATTTAATAGTAATAAGGGCGTAAATTTACTAGTAAGTATCTATTATTTTCTTAAAGAAATAGACTTTCTTATTAGGATATATAGTAGGGATAATTACTATATAAGTAAATAGTATAGTAATCTCTTTATATAATAATCTGTTCTTAACGCGTACTTCTTTATATACCTCCCGCTCTTATTAGAGCTATATATACTCAGAGAGATAATAAAGAGTAGAAGGTAAGTATACTATAGATTATACTAAGGAGTAGCTATTTATTTTTAAAGCTTATATATTACTTAAAATCTATAAGTATCTTATAAAGAAAATAAGTAAGGAGATCCTTAAAAAATTAAAAGCAATCCTTAATAACCACCTTATACTATATTTTAAAGTTTTATCTACTAAGTCTAGTTATAGCTAACTCTATTTAACCTTAAAATAAGGGTATAAATGTACTAATAAGTACCTATTGCTTCTAGCTACTAGCTAGAGCCTTATTATATATATAGGGCTTATTAATAAAGAGCTAATAAGGGCTAATAAGGGCTAATAAGAGTAGTATAGACTAAACTAAGCTATATAGACCTATACTTATCTAGACTTAGGATAAATTAGCTTAATTCTTTAGAAAACTAATTAGATTTAAGTATTTAATATATAGGGGTTTAATAGTAGTAAGAGAGTTTTTCTTCTCAGGTAGGCCTAGCTTCCTAAAAGGTAAAGATTAACCTTCCTAACGGAAGGCATAATAGATTCTGGTAAAACTAGCTATATTAATAAGAACCCTCCCTATACTGCTTTTTCTATACTAATCGCTATAATAACTTAGCAAAATACTAGATTTATTATAGGCTTGAATACTAAAGTATAGTAATAATAAATAGACCTAAGGGGTTAATAAGTTTAAATCTAAATACTCTTAAAATATTACTAAGGAAGAGTTTAATACCTTCTTAATTAACCTTAAAAGTAATAATAAGGATTAGAAAGCCCTAGAGAATAATACTAATACTAATAGCGAGGTTAAGTAATACTTTTAAGATTACTAGTAGGATTAATCCTAGCTCTCCTCCCCTTATAATCTTATTATATTTATTACTAATATTATATTTATAATTAATAGTGATAAATTAGTTAAGTCGCTACCAAGTCAGGCTATTTTCGATATAGTTATAGGTAATAACCTAGCTACTAACCCTAAGCTTACTCTTCTACCTATTTAGCTTATCCTATCTAGAGCCTCTACCCTAACCTCATTATTTATACTTAATAATAAGTACTCTAAGGAAGTTTTCTATGGTATTATACTAGATTTAGGTACTACTAGAGTCTCTATTACTAGCTAATAATAAGTTATTACCCTATACTATATTTACCTATTAATAGTAATTAATAGGGTAAATACTAGCTAAGTAAGAATACGCTTTAGAGATAGCCCCTATTAGGATTTATTTAGCACTATTATAGTTAACATTATATTTAGTAGTATAGTCTTCTATATAATACTCTCTAATACCCCTTTTCTCCTCTACTTAAGCGATATAGATTAAATAGGTATTTATTTTAATAACTTCTAGAATTACTTATTTTAGGGTAATATTACTACCCTAGTTATACATAAATATAGTTATACCTAGCTTCCTCTTAATAAGCAGAAAGTTTTTACTTAAACTAGTTATTTAATAGATATTAAGCTATAGCGCCTCTATTAATGGTTTAAATACCTCTCTATTACTAAGTTAGCTACCCTCCTCTAGTATACTAATTAGTTTATTTAAGTTGTAGTAATTAAGTAGTTAACTAAGGTCTATTAATATTACTAATTAAATATTAGAGCCCCTTAGAGGTTTAAATTCTCCCTCTAGAATAGCTATTTATTTAACTATAAGAGTATCTATAATATTATTTACTTTAAAAGCAGAGTAACCCAACATATTATTAATATAGCTACTAGCTTTAATACTACTTACTTTCTACCTAATCCCTCTATAACAACTACTTAAGGAACCTTTTACCTCTACTAGATTTATATCTATTAGAGACTACCTAACTATATTATTATAAATACTAGATTAAGCTTTATAGTAAAAGCCTGTAAAAATAACGCTAAATTTATAGTAGTTATAATTAAAGTTATCCCTATTAAAGCCTATTACTAAATTAGTAAAATAAATAGATATTATAGCCCTCTATACGGCCTCTAGCTACTACATAGTGATTTTACCTGCTTAAGTGCAACAGACCTTCTAACTCCGCGCCTTCTAATAATATATAGCCTTTAGTCACGTGATCGTAATTGCTAACTACCTTTCCTAACTATAGCTATACTTATATATACCTATTATACTAGATAGCCTTACGATCTTTAACTTTATATTAATAATAACGTAGTTCTTAATTATTTAATAGACTATAAAACTATTAACTTATCCTCTCGCGCACTACCCGCGCTACTAATACCGCCTCTATTACCGCTTTATCCGCTAGAAGTCGTTACTATTTTCATAATCCTCTTATTCGATCGGGTTAGCTAACGCCTTCGCAGTAGCTATGCCGTCGTTAGCAACGCTCTCTCTATATTAAAGCAGTTAGCGCAAGCCGTACTTACCGACGTTCGTAGGTTACTTTACTATAATAAGTATTCTATATTAGCTTATAACTTAGAAGCCCTAATAGGCCTAGGCTACCTAGGCCGCCTCTACCTTAGCAATATAGAGGACCTGCTCGAAGAAGGGCTACTCGATAGAGTATATAATAACCTATTAAACTTCTACTACTAAGTTTACTTACTTAGCTCTAATACTATTACGCTTTATAGAGTCCCCTATAGGGGTATTAAGGTAAGCCCTCTTAAGGGCTATATTAATAATACGCTCTTTATATATAGCAGAGTAGTTAATAAAAGAGCAGGTTTTATTAATTATATTAAGGCTAAACTCTCTAGTAATCCCCTCTATATTATTTATATTAAAGGGCGTGTATTTCTTAGGCTTAGCGTATTTATATATAGGGTCTAGTGTTAATATAGTTTAGGATTTATTATAGGTTATAGGGATAAGGATAGAAGAGAGAGAGGTATAGAGCCCTACTCGTAGTAGTAGAGCTTCTTATACTTCTAGCTATAAGAGCCTCTTAAGAAAGACCTCTTTAGTTAAGGAGTTACCTCTTATATAGTAGTATTTATAATACCTTTAGCACCTTATTAGAAGGTTAACCTTTTAAGTTACGGAGTTATCTTATATAATAGCTTTTATAGTACCTTTAGTACCTTATTAGAAGTTTAACCTTTTAGGTTACGGAGTTATCTTATATAGTAGCTTTTATAGCACCTTCCTAGAAGGTTTAGTAAGGGTACTACTATAAGAGCCTTAGTAGCTTATTTAGCTCTAATATAATTAGCCCTAGTATAGCGCGCGTCTAACTTTATAATATTTAGAGAGTTTACTTATAAGTAGTAGGAATATATAGGGTTCCTATATTATTTTCCTTAACTAGTAGAGGGTATAGGTTAAAATACCTATATAATATTTCCTAAATTATACTTACGAACTAGGTGAATTTGTTATAGTCTTTTTGCGAAGGGGCTGCGGCGTAATTCCGAACTTAATAGCCCTCTATACTATGCTTATATTATTATTTAGTAGGAAGCCCCCTATATTAAGCCCCCTCTTACCCTCTAAATAGTAATTAAGTCTATTAATAATACTACTAGCCCTAATAACTTTATACCTACCCTACTCGTTTTTAATATATATCTATAGATTAGTAATAACCCTACCCCCTCTTTTAATATTATTACTAGAGCTAAAGCGATTAATCTTATAATAGAGGGTTTATAAAAGGAATACTCTAAATATAAAGTTATAAATACCCTTACTACTTATAATAGCCCTAATACTAATAATATTATTTATATATTATTATAATTATAGGCTAGGGCATATTAAGAAAAGGATAAATGAAAAGGTCCCTATAGACTAATTACTATTCTAAGTAAAATAATTACTATTTAGCTACCCTATAGCCCCTAAGACTTCCCCTCTATTATTATAAGACCCTTCTATAGTAATTCCGATCCCCCTAGAGGGTCTAATAATAACAACCTATAAGCCCCTATTATTCCTAAAGCTACTAAGCTAACCCTAACCCCCCCTCTACCCTAGTATAGAGAGTAACCCTAGAAGAACCTTATTACTAATCTATTTGATATATTTAAAGTTAAAGTTAACTACCTAATAATACTTTTCTTAATAAAAGAGAAGGCTACTTAGAAATTCTCCCTAGCTCTATATGAGTCTAGTAAGCTTATTACTAATAATCCCCCCTTTTAAAAGTCTTATAAGAAAAAGATTAATACTATTTTTAAATTATAAAGTATTTAAATTTAAGATCTATAACCTAGCTAACTAATATAGCTACTCTTTTTAATCTTATTTAATTAATAAGACTAAAAGTAAGACTACTACCCCTATTAAGAAATCCTATCTAGTTATGTATAGTATTAATACTACTAATAGGTAGGGTATTTTAACCTAGTTACTTATAATCTAGCGGTATAATACTTACCTCTTTCTAGTAATTACCCTATTACTTAGCCTTAATTATATTATTTAGATTAGGGATATTACCTAAGCCTATATAAAATCCTAGATAATACTAATATATAATATATATACCTAATTACTTAATTAGATCTATAATCTCTACCCCCCTAGGACTATTATAAAAGTTCTTAAACCCGTCTATAATATTACTAAGGCTAGTACCTATTAGTAAGCTACTTATAGCGCTTATTATTATAATAAGCTATATTAAGTTCGGAATTACGCCTTAGCCCCTTTAGAAAAAGACTATAATAAGTTTACCTAGTTCGTAGGTATAATTTAGGAAATACTATATTAGTATTTTAACCTATACCCTCTACTAGGTAAGGAAAATAATATAGGAACCCTATATATTCCTATTACTAATAAGTAAACCCTCTCAATATTACTATATAAAGTTAGACGCGCGCTATACTAGGGCTAATTATATTAGAGCTAAAAGGGCTACTAAGGCTCTTATAGCCTAGAAAAGCTACTATATAAGATAACTCCTTAACCTAAAAAGTTAACCTTCTAGTAAAGTATTAAAGGTAAAAGCTACTATATAAGATAACTACTTAACCTAAAAGGTTAACCTTCTAGTAAGGTATTATAAATACTACTATATAAGAGGTAACTCCTTAACTAAAGAGGTCTTTCCTAAGAGGTTCTTATAGCTAGAAGTGTAAGAGGCTCTATATATAGAGCCTTATATCTCTCCCTCTTTCTTATCCTTATTCCTATAACCTATAATAAATCTTTAACTATATTAATATTAAACCTTATATATAAATATACTAAGCTTGAGTAAGGTATATCCTTAAGTATAAATAATATAGAGGGGATTACTAGAGAGTTTATCCTTAATATAATTAATAAACCCGCTCCTTTATTAACTACTTTATTATAAATAGAAAGTATATTATTAATATAGCCCTTAGGAGGGCTTACCTTAATACCCCTATAGGGGACTTTAGGAGGTATAATAATATTATAGCTAAGTAAGTAAACTTAGTAGCGGAAGTTTAGTAGGTTATTATATACCCTATAGAGTAGCTCTTCTTCGAGTAGGTCTTCTATATTGCTAAGGTAGAGGTAGCCTGGGTAGCCTAGGCTTATTAGGGGAATATTAGTAAGTATAGCTTATGCTAACTACTTTAATATAGGGAGAGCGTTGCTAACGACGACATGGTAAAGATAGTAATAACTAGCGGGCGAAGCGGTAATAGTGGTAGTATTAGTAGCGCGGCTAGTATACGAGAGGAAAAGTTAATAGTTTTATAGTTTAAATAATTAAAAACTACGTTATTATTACTATAAATTTAAAGATCGTGAGGCTATCTAGTGGATCACGTAGCCGAAGGCTATGTATTATTAGGAGGCGCGGAGGTAGAAAGTCTTTTGCACTTAAGCAGGTAAAATCACTATGTAGTAGCCAGAGGCCTTATAATAAATTATATATAACTAGCTCTGCTTTCAACCCCGATCTACTTATTACTAATAACTTAAGCCCTTACTTTACTATTATTAATATATAAATAGATAATATAATTAATCTCCCTAATAATACTTTTTCTATTATTAAAGAAAAGGAGCTCTAGAAAGCTAAATTTATAGCTAAACCTAAGGAGAAACTTACCCCCTAGACCGCTATTACCTTTAATAATATAACAATCTCTATTCCCAATAGTAGCGCTATTGTACTATATTAAAAGGGCTAAAGCGCTAAGATTAAGCCTATAAAGAAGACGCTTAAGAAGATACTAATAAAGGAATAATATATCGAGTAGTAAGCTAGAGGGGCTTATATAGCCTTAATTTACTAACTAGAAGCTTACTTTAACCTATTAACTACTACTTAATACTAAGATCTAACTAATAAAGATATTACTACTCTTATTAAGCGCTTATAATAGCTAAAGGATAACCTTAACTAAGGCTTAATATTTATAATATTATTACTACCTACTACTAAACTATTTATATTTATAAATAGACTATGTATTAATAATTAAGACCTTATGATATATTTAGATTATATTATTTTACTTATTAATAAAATTATAAAAAATGTAACCTTTATAATTAATAGCAATATTATCTATTATAGCTCTACTAAGCATAAATAAGTTACTTATAGTATATTAACCTTAGAGATCTATATTATAATTACTAGTATAGACCTTATATCTACTATTACTTTAACCCTTTAATAAGTTACTACTAAGCTAGATATTACTAACTCTATCTCTATAGTAATATATAACAACTTATACTTACTATATAAGTCTCTAGTTAACCTTAGAACTATAAAGGAAAAGAGGCTTATAATTAATATTATAGCCCTCTACTAATTATATAAATGCTATAAGCTCTCTAAGATCTAATAGGTTAATAGTTAAGATAACCCCGCTAATATACTAATAAAAGCAACGTCGAATAGGGCGTTATACCGCCTCGTTAATAGGAATACATTAATAATTTATATAGAAAGATAGGTAATAAGAATAATAAAAGGATTAGCGTAATAATAATATAATAATGAGTATTTTGAAATGATAGGATTATAGCTAAAACTAGCTACTTTTTCGCTTTATTTAGAAGCTAATGATAGCTTCTAATACATTATTTGATTTCTATAATTAGTTAGCTTTCTTAAGTAATTACTAATATAAAAGAAAGACTACTAGTATAGGAATATTCGCCTACCTATGCCTTCTATTGGGAGGGTTAATCTTTACCTTTTAAGAAGCTAGGCCTACCTAAGAAAATAAACTCTCTTACTACTATTAAACCCCTATATTTTAAGAGCTTAAATCTAATTAGCTTTTAAAGAATTAAGCTAATTCATCCTAAGTCTAGATAAATATAGGTCTATATAGCTTAGTTTAGTTTATACTACTCTTATTAGCTCTTATTAGCTTTTACTAGCTCTTTTTAGTAAGCCCTATATATATAGTAAGGCTCTAGCTAGTAGCTAGTAGGAATAGGTATTTATTAATATATTTATACTTTTAGTTGAAGGTTAAATAGAGTTAGCTATAGCTAGACGTAGTAAATAAAACTTTAAAATATAATATAGGGTAGTTATTAAGAATTACTTTTAATAATTGAGTTCGGAATTACGCTGCAGCCCCTTCGCAAAAAGATTATAATAAATTCACCTAGTTTATAAGTATAATTTAGAAAATACTATAGAGGTATTTTAACTTATACTCTCTATTAGTTAAGGAAAATAATATAAGAACTCTATATATTCCTACTACTTATAAGCAAACCCTCTAAATATTACTATATAAAGTCGGACGCGCGCTATACTAGGGCTAGTTATATTAGAGCCAAATGGGGTACTAAGGCTCTCGTGGCCTAGAAACGCCCTCGCTGAACCTTCTCGCAAGGTGAAAGCCACTATACCAGATAATTACTTTTGTTAATATAGTTATTAAGAATTACTTTTAATTTTTAAAAGATCTCCTTATTTATTTCTTTGATAAGATACTTATAGATTTTAAGTAATATATAAGCTATAAAAGTAAATAACTACTCCTTAGTATAGTTTATACTATACTTACTTTCTACTTTTTATTATCTCTCTTAATATATATAGCTCTAATAGGAGTAGGAGATATATAAAAAACTATATATTAAGAAGAGAGTATTATATAAAGAGTATATTATATTATTTGCTTATCTAGTAATTATCCCTACTATAAATCCTAATAAAGAGATCTATTTCTTTAAGTATATAATAAATACTTATTAGTATATTTATACCCTTATTAATATTAAATAGAGTTAGCTATAACTAGACTTAGAAATTAAACCTTAGAATATAATATAAAACCCTTATTATTAAGGACTACGTTAAAGCTTTCTAGGACTTACTTACTTATCTTTTTAATAGGGTACTTATAGATTTTTAGTAATATATAATCTAGCCCTTATTATTAACTTAGAGCTTAAAGTTATTACTAGAGATATATAGCTTAAGTAGATTTAGATTATTAATACTATCTTTTTATAAGATACCTATAGATTCTAAGTAGTAAATATGCTATAAGAATAAAACGCTACTTATTAATATAGATTCTAATATACTTACCTTCTACCCCTTATTATCTCTCTTAACATATATAGCTCTAATAAGAGCAGGAGGTATATAAAACTACGCGTTAAGAAGAGAGTATTATATAAAGAGTATATTATACTATTTACTTATCTAGTAATTATCCCTACTATATATCCTAATAAGAAAGTCTATTTCTTTAAGTAGATAATAGATACTTGCTAATATATTAATCCCCTTATTACTATTAAACAGAGTTAGTTATAACTAAACTTAGGAGATAAAACCTCAGAATATACTATAAAGCTCTTATTATTAAGGACTACCTTTAAGCTTCTAAAGACCTACTTACTTATTTTCTTTATAAAGTACTTCTAGGTTTTAAGTACTATATAAGCTAGCTCTTATTATTAAGTTAGACCTTAAAGTTATCCCTAGAGATATATAGCTTAAGTAGATATAGCTTACTAATAATACCTCTTTATAAAATACCTATAGATTCTAAGTAGTATATAAGCTATAAAAATAAAAAGCTATTAATTAGTGTAGCTTATAATATACTTATCTCCTATCCCTCTTTATCTCTCTTAGTATATATAGCTCTAATAAGAGCGGGAAGTATATAAAAGATTATATCTTAAGAAAAGAGTATTATATAAAGGGATTACTATACTATTCGCTTATTTAGTAATTATTCCTACTATAAATCCTATAAGAAAGTTTATTTCTTTAAATATAGCTCGCTAGCGCTACTTGTCTATAAGGTACTTATAGATTCTAAGTAGTATATAAGCTATAAAAATAAAAAGCTACTTGTTAGTATAGCTTATAATATACTTACCTCCTATCCCTTATTACTTTTATTAGTATATATACCTCTAATAAGTATAGGAGCTAGTAGCTAGTAGGAATAAGTACTTATTAATATATTTATACCCTTATTAAAGTTAGATAGAGTTAGCTATAACTAGACTTAGTAAATAAAACTTTAAAATATAATATAAGGTAGTTATTAAGGACTACCTTTAGTAAAGTAGTTATTAAGAACTACTTTTAATCTTTAAAAGATCTCCTTCTTTTTTTTATAAGGTATTTATAGATTTTAAGTAATATATAAGCTATAAAAATAAATAGCTACTTCTTGTAAGAATACCGAAGGTATATCTTAAAAGTTCTATAATAATCCTATAAGGTTTATACAAACCTTAATAAATAACTATATTATATATAGTTATATATATATATAATATCTCTTTAATAATACTTTAATAACTATAAAATATAAGGTAATAACTATAAAAGTATTTCCTTTATGGAATAAATACTTTAAAAATCTATATAAATTCTAATAATAGCAATAACCTTAT
>JAVHLU010002804.1:0-15419 GCA_036785755.1 Colletotrichum ledebouriae
CCTTTATTATATTAAACCCCCTAAGACTAACCCTTCTAGCGAGGTATAGTAATATTAGGGGAATATAATTAAATTATATTATAGTTATATTTAAGCTAACTTTTATATTATAATATAAATACTAGATTCTTATTTATCCTAGAGAATACTTCTATTATTAGGATTATAGTTATAGCAGATCGTTCCCTAACCTCTATACTTACTTAGTATAAATACCTCTCTAACCCTTTTAGAATATAACTCTAATATAATTAGATTAGTTCCCCTTTAAAGACTTATAAGCTCTTAACTATTATATCTCTAGTATTTATAATAAGAAGGAGAATAGCTATAAGATTTCTATTAATCCTAAGGCTAACTAAAAGGGCTATAGTAATAAGGCTTTAAGCGCTACTAAAGTAGAGTTTAATAGTAGATTAAATATATCTAAAATATATTATAATTACTAATTAAATATATAGAGTTCCTCTACTATTAGTTTACTTAGAGCTAAGTAAATACTACTTAGTTTAATTAGAGTTATATTATTTTAAATTACTAGTAGTTAACTACTATAATCCTATTTAATATTAATACTAATATCTAAACGCCTCTACCTAGTAGTAAGAAGTATAAGCGCTCTAATAAGAACTTAGATAAGGTAAGAACTACTTTAAATCCTATTAAGAATATATTTCTAATATAATTAGATTACTAGCCCTCCCCTTATACCTATTTAGAAATATACCTAGGAAATAAAGGAACTTAAGGAGGCTAATACTACCCTTAAGGCTAAGAAGTAAGCCTTAATAGATTCCTTTAATAAGGAGACTACTAATAATAATAAGTTTATATTCTAGGAAACTATTATAGATATAATAAAGACCCTCTCTTAATATAATTTAAGTATATTACTAAGATAATTTAGCTTATACTAATTTAATATTCCTAGTATATAAATAAGAAAGTAAGCTAGTAGCTTACTATTACTTAAATCTATAACTAAGCTTTCTTCTAAATAAAGAATCTTACTACTTACCCCTATAAGTATTATAAGATATAAAATAAGAATAAATATATATATCTCTATACTTATTAAATATTTAGAATATATTTCTAATATATTTAGATTAGTATAACTTCTATAACTTTAAGTATTTTTTTACTTAGTCTATTAGTAACCCTTATATTTAGCTAGCTCCTTTTACTAAGCCTAATAATACTAAGAATAAGCTCTTCTAGTATTATATAGGTATTAAGTATAAGGCTACTAATATTAAGGGCTAAGTTAAGACCCCTCCTACCCCTCCTACCCCTCCTACCCCTTATATCCTAGAGGGAGAGGGTATAGAGGGAGAGGGAGAGGGTATAGAGGGAGAGGGAGAGGGAGCGGAGGGAGATAGTAGTATTATATAAGGGAATCTAATATAAATAGATAGTAATTAGGAGTAAAACGTGATTTAAATATAATTCTATTAGTAGTAATCTTAGGGGCTTTAGGCCTAAATAACGATTTACCTTATATAATCTCTTAGTATATAATTTATAACTTTTTAAGGTATAAAGCTAATCTAGCAGCTAAAAGTAGAGGGGGGTAAGATAAGGTTTTATAGAGGGGTAAGCTGAGGTATAGGCTGCTTCGAATGGCACGCAATCCGAAAAGACATAGTTTTCTCCGAATCTACCAAGTCCAATCTCAGCAAAAGGGGCTCCTCAGTGTGTGAAGTACTTTGTGGCCTCCACAGTGAGGATCCAAAGCTTGTTGCCAGCACGAGTACCCCTCTTCGGCACCCCCTAGTCCCCTCTTCAGCACCCACTTAAGCCTATTCAGGCAGGCGCCCTAGCCAAGCGCACGTGACTTTTACTACTAAAGTACTCCCCCTCAACAGCGCATCTAAGGCTTCATATTTTCTACCTAACCTTATAATAACAACAATAATAATAACACCACAATAATACTTATAAGAGTGTAATATATATATTCTGCGCATAATTAAGCCCTTCTACCAGCTTAACTATACGCGTAGAATATATATATTGCACTCTTATACGTATTATTATAGTGTTATTATTATTATTATGAGGTTGTTACGCGTTTGAACGTGCAGTCCTTAGGAGAAGTACTTCAGCGAAGGAAAGCAGCCCGGCGGAACAGTTGATCCGCGCGGTGCCGCCCCTCTAAATGCCCGAATAGGCTTAAGTGGGTGCCGAAGAGGGGACTGGGGGGTGCCGAATAGGGGTACTCGCCAGCACGGCCCCCAGAACAGTGCGCTCCAACTTGGACTAGGGTAGCTAGACCGTCCGACCCTGCGTCTCTCCCAGCCGACGTTTAGCTCAAGGCCACAAACGTCTTAGTAGAGCAGCCCGCCAAGCTGGAGTCTGGAGATTCTTTAGCCTCGAAGAAAATAGTTTCCTTGATGTCTTGGCCGATGCACGTGAATTCCCGGGGCCACGGGTTTCATAACGAGTGCTGAGTTGAATCAAAGTTTAACCTGGGTGCCTAACAGCGTAAGAGACCAAGATTCTCGTCAGCGGCGGGCTCAGGGAATCTCGGCGCTGTAGGTACTGAATCCAGATGAGCCGTCGATGAACTCAGATTGTCTGCAACATTCCCTTTGTAGCAAGTGCTTCGCAGAGCCGCGGTAGCTGTAGTTCAATCTGTACGAGCTCGTAGCTTGGCAAATGCGGCGAGATATCGAGGTTTACGCCTGCGAAGTCTTCAAGACAGGAAGCAGAGAAGTGCTCCGGCAGTTGCGATTACTGACCGGGGAGTCTCAGCTCAATAGACTGTGTGAAAACCTGCTCAACATGCGGAATGTTAAGCTAGAGCACGCAGTTCAACGCGCGCACTCCGCAGATGCCCGGGAAGAAAGCGACAGTCTTTTGGTTACAGGCCTCGTCAAGCCCAAGGTGGCCTGGTGAACGCGTAGGAGCTATAGCGGAAGGGGTTTGTTTGGTATAAGATTGCCAGGGTTGCCTCCAGTGACTTCCCCAGACTCAGGTGTGCGTATCTCGCCGTGGCCTGGCCCCAAGCTAACAAGTGAAGCCATCCTTCGGGGCGAAATGACAACCGAGATGTGGTCATCAGACGGCTGAGATCCCGTAAGATTGAGTTCATGCAGCCGGGTCAGTTTGCAGCTAGAACAATGGAAGGGTCTCAGAATGAGTAGTACATGCGTAAATCGACAGTCGAAACGATAAATTCGCCTCCGTCACCGTAAGACGACGTCGAATGCGCGTTGGCCCAGCTCAGCCATCACTGATTCTGGTACTGGTTCTGGACCTTACAGGACGTTGGCGAAGAGGTTGTTTGCTGCCATTCGCTTGCTTGTCTCCCGCGGGGCGAGGGAAGACTCAGTCCATGCACGCGGGCGTTGCTGCGCGAACTCAAAGAAGAGGATGTAAGGACGAGAGGAGGCGCTGCAACATGTGAGTCCATCCCACGCGGTCTTTGATGCAGGCAGACGGGTACGGCAATATCCCGCGTACGAATACGTGTTGTTCGCCTGCTTGAGTCGAGAGGACTGGACGACAGTGCCTAGTAAGACGTTTGACGGTGTAGTCCGAATTCGAAGTCGGATTGAGGTCAGACACCAGGCGTTGTCGAACGAAACGAAACGCAGTGTCAGTTGCAGCCCGAAGTCCAGCGGGGTCCTGCAAGGAAAGATGTGATGGGCTGGGTACCTCAGGACAGTTAGGTAAGGTAGGATGGGGAAGGGGGTGGAGCTGGCTGGGCCGAAGGACTCGGGAGAGGAGGCACTGTGAACCTTTGAACGGGAACCTTTGGTGAGTGAATCAGGCGCAACTGCTTCACCGGAATCTCTGACGCAGGACCCCTAGCTAGCCGCCCGGTGATGCGGAGTCACGTGCGCTGAGAAGGCTGGGTAAGAGTCAAGACTGGGCTCGAATGGGCTCGAATGGGCTCGACTGGGGTGAAGGGAAAGCAAGGGACTCCGGGCCTTAAGGTAGGGTAGGCGCTTTTTCGATCGGCAACAGCTCGCCAGCTATCCCCGGGACCTGGGGCGGACGCTGCTGTTGTCGCTCGCTGTCGCCGACGCCGACTCCGACGAGGCAGACAGTGTGGTTGCGTTGCTCTAAACACCGAGCCCCTAACCCATCTACTACCTTACCTCAGCTTACGGTACTTCATATCTCATCTCATCTTTCTCAATGTCTCGGAACGAAAGGTACGTACGGTGCGTGAGCTTGTGCAGTTTTGGGGTGTCGAGGCTATGTCGAAGGCTGAAGAACACCCTGAACTGAATAGCACGCACTGCCGCCGAATGTTTCTGACCCTAACACATGCTCCAACGGTCGACCTTACCTCAGCTTGAGAGCAGAGTGGTCGACGACAGTGCAACGTCAGCTGCCGGGACTGAAAAGATGAACGGGCCGAAGAGCAGACATTGCCGCGACTTGACACCAAACGCGCATCTTCTGGGCAGTAGTGTGGTAAGCTGTAACGTATGGCCCTGAACCTGGAAATGGAGTCGTGTGGTCATGAAGTAAAATTGATCCTGATACGGAGAGGTGAGGAGGCATCCACGGCTTATTTTTTTTCTCTCTACCCCCCCGCCTCTGGTCTTTTGCTTAGTAAGCTGACCAATTGCCTTAAGGTAGGTACATAGTCCAAAGGTACGATACCTCCCGAGTCCCATATATATAAGAAAATCAGGCCCATTCATTCATTCACCCTGCATTTTCCCCTTCCTCTTGATTACCTTAGGTAGAGCAAGCTGCATCCAAAGATAACGGCACCGAAAGGTACAGGTAGCGGATGAGGTCCCGAGAGGCTGCTGCTCACTGTGTGGAGTACTTCAGTAACTGCCTGATGGGAAATAGTGTCCACCGCGCCTCGTTCTTCCTCTCCCCGGCAGCAGCAATGGCTGTGGCAGGAGTCAAATGTCTACAGAGTGCAAGAATACCTGGCGTCGCAGGACGCAAGCTATTCACCACTGAACTGAGTGATATAAGGAGCTCAATTGTTCATAGTAGGTAGACCGGAACGACATCATGAATGAAATGCCTGCCTGGAAGACTTGTCACAAACACCAGATGGACGGACGTCTTTTTCGGAGCGGGTACTCTACCTACCTTGCGCACCCTCACAGTACGAAGTACGTGTTAAGCCCTTCCTCCCAGTCGTGGAGGCCTGTGTTGCCTGCCCAGTCAGGCAGGTGGGAGTACGTGCCTCCCCTGCCACAAGTCCCCACCGTTCCCCGTCCGTATCGATTTCTTCCTCTTCCTGGATGGCTTTGGACCAATCTCGGCCCCCTTGCTCCCCGCTTTGGTCCACCGTCCCACGCAAACCTCAGGGCCCTCATTCCACCCAGCTCCAACAGCAGATCCATCACAGGGTTCCAAAGGTACAAATGCTCGCTGCGCTTTTCTCAGCTTATATAAAGTAAAGTATTACTTTTTTAAGCTAGAGTAAGTAAATTTTACTTACTATAATAATCTCTATATAAACTAAAATTAATTAGCTCTAGATAAACTCTAAGTTAAGAGCTAGAGCTTCTCCTATATATAAATTAAGAATATCCCTCTCTAATTATACTAACTCCTCCTCTATAAGAAACTCCTATATTACTTATAGTAATAGCTATAAATACCCTCCCTCCTAAGCGCGTAGCTATTTAAGTACTTAACTATTTATATATATAAATATAAGCCTATTAGTAATTTTAAGAGCTAATTAATTATAAGCTAAATTATATATAAAATTAAGTATTAAAAAGCTTCTCTCTAATAGGACTAAAGTTATAATATAGCCTAGTATTTATAGCGCTAATAGGGCTAATTTTAAGTTCTAGACTTATATATACTTTTATATTATAAGTAAGCTCTGCGCGGGCGCTTAAAAAGGGGTTATTAAGTATAAGAGTATAGCTATAGGCCTAAACTAGGAAAGGCTAGAATGCTAAAACGTAGGTATGCGTAGTTATATTAGACTATTGCTTAACCTTCTAAGTCTCTAGCTTATAGAGTTTTCTTAAGGGGGTATATATTTACTACTAATTTGCTAATATTTTGCTAATAGTATTAGCTCTATATCCTATACCCGCTATTATTCCTTATAATTACCCCCCCCTCTAAAGCCTTAGTCCCTAAGGTATATTAATAAGGTAATATAGCTCTGCGTTATTATAGATATTATTACTAATTATAAGGCGGCCTTTCTACGCCTTTATTATATTATTTACTCTTACCCTCTATACTAGATCTAGGTAGTTATAGTAAATAACGTATTTTTATTTTCCTAGCGTATTATAGGTATTCTTAAATTTTAATTATTACTATGATTTTTTAATTAGTTACTAATAGTTATATGACTATTTAGTAGTATATAACTAGTAATTATTTTACCTTATTACCTAGCGACTTAAAATATAAAAGGGCGTCTTCTTTTTAAGGTCTCTAACCTAGTTAGAATTTCTCCTCTTTATAATCTTTTTTAGTCTAGCTACCTCTCTTATTTTAATACCTATTTTATAAGCTTTTATTATAATTATTAAGTTATTTCCCTTTTCTCCTCTAACCTTGCTTATATCCCTCTCTAGTATCTCGCTAATAGCTCTCTATAATATCTTATATTATATATATAGGCGTAGTTCTTATAAAATACCTCTATAACCCTAAGATCCTTTCTAGTAATCTTACTAGTAATACTAATAATAGCTATCTTTACTTTAGCTATCTTTATAAAATATATTAGGATATTATCTACCTTCGCTATATATATAATAAGTATATATAGAAGTACGTCTATTATAACTTTAATAAGAAGAAATACGCTACTATAAGTTTCTACTAATTTACTAATAGGTTACTATATATTAACGTTTTCTAAGTCCCTTAGGAGTTTTAGGGCATAGCTTAGATAACTTAGAATATATTCTACTAGATCTAGATCTAGTAGTATAATAATATCCTAACCCCTCTTTATTATTACTATATTCTAGCTACGCTTAGTAACTATTTAGTAGTATAGAAGTATATTACTAAGCTTATTTATATTCCTATTACTAGTAGTAGTAGCTATAATATAGAGCAGCTTTAGCTCTAGGAGCTCGCCTCTATCTATAAGCACCTCGCGCTTAATATTCTAATCTATATAGGCTATTACTTACTATTCCCTTACTAATTATATCCTACTAATTACTAGGTTTTAAGTTAGTACCCTTTATAATAGCGTTAATATTCTTTAGCGCTTAAACGCCGCCTAGCTAGTATATATTTATAATAATAATCCTATTAACTACCTCTATAATAAGATTAACTACCTACTTAATAACCTTTTAATAAAGCTAATCCCTATATACGCCTATAAGTATAATATTACCTTTTTCCCTAGGTTTTATAAGGAGCTCTAGGAAAATCTCGCTAAGTATATTACTAATAATATCCCCTCTTACTTTATTATTATTACTAGTGCTTACCCTATCTCCCAAGCTTCCTACCTTAGTATTCCTACTAAGTATAGCTAAAGTAGTAACAAAGAGTTAATAAAGAAGACTAAGAGAGCTAAGGTTACTATTACTATTTCTAATAGTAATAGTTCTAGTAGCGAGTTAGGTAGTAGCGCTAGTAGTAAGTTAGCTAGTAGTTAGCCTATAGGTAGTAATAGTAGCAATACTAATAGTACTAGTTTAGTAACTAGTTACTATAGTAGTCGTAGTAGTACTACTCGTAGTTATAGTAGTTATAGTAATTACCCCTATAGCTATCCTAAGAAGTTAATAACTAATTAGATAGTTAGCTTTTTTTCCCCTTTTATAGGATAATACCCCTTTTCGCTATAGCCTTAGTGATAATTTACTACTTAATTTAATTAATATTTTACTTCTAACTTAGATTTATTTTATAGTCTCGTGGTTTATAATTACTAACTTATTATAATAATTTTAATAACTAATTATCCTACTTCTTATAAGCCCTCTTATATTATCTATTAAACTTATAAACTACCTCTTACGTATTTACTAAGTTCTCTATAGGTTCCTATATATTATATTCTATAAGCTATCCTACTTACTTAACTAAGTATTATATATTATTACTAACGCCTTATTATATAATAATCTCTTTAACCTCCTATTCCTCTAGCTTATCCTTAAGCTCTAGGTATATAGGTAAGCCTTCGCTACTTACTTAGTAATTATTTTATAGTTTTAGTAAAGTAACTAAGAATATATTATATATCCTTTAGTACTATAATAATAAATAAACTCTATAAGCTTATATGCTAATTAGTTCTATAATAGCTACCTATCTAAACCTAGGCGCTAGTTTTTTATTCTTAAACTAGAAGTTCTTTATTAATAGCCTAACGACTTATCCCTAATAATAGGTCTATTCCTTATACCTCGCGTTATAATACTTAGCTTATACCTTAGTAGCTTTTTACTATTATTCCTAGGCCTTCTTACGAAGCTTTAAGATATATTTAATTCGCTCCCTTACGCCCTATACTATAACCCTATTCGCAGGGGTTATATATTCTATATAATATAGGTAGTAGCTATATAGGGCTTCTATTAGTAAATAGCTAGTAGTACTATAGCGACTATTATTATATATAAACTTAGCCTTAGGTAGCTAGATAGCTTATTCTTATAGTAAGTCGCTAGTATATACTTATAAGTACTTTTCTAATATCTAGTATATCCTTTTAGACTACCTATTAGTCTAGGGGTAATATATAGTAAAGAGGTAGCGCTTAATAGCCCTCTCTCTTATGAATTCTTCTTAAAATTAGCTAGTAAGAAGCTTATCTTAGTTATTAATAATACCCTCTAGGGTACTAAAATAATACTTAACTTATTTATAAAAAATCCGCGCTAGCTTAGTAGCTATTAGCTACTTTATTATTAGGATAAATATAGTAAACTTAGTTATCTAGTATATAATAACGAGAACTATATTATACTCCCTACCTTTATACTAATAGCTTAGTAGTAATCTAGTAATAAAGTCTATACTAATTTCCTAAAATAGGTGCGCTAGTAGGGGTAGCGGGTATAACTTTCTATAGGGCTTATACCTTAGAACCCGGATCCCTTAATATATATAGCACCCTATAACGTAATTATATATATCTATAGCTAAGTTTAGCTAGTAGAACTTCCTTAAGATTAACTTAGTAGTCTTATTTACCCCTATATAACCGGCCCTGTGGTTATTATAGTATTAGCAAAGGATTTTAAGTCTTAGGGACCTAATACGGTCCACGAAGTGGGCGAAAATTATGGGTGAAAAACTGCTGTCTATTTCGAAGGTTATTTCCTTGAAGGCGATGAGCCCTTTTATAAGGGTTAACGCGTTCAGGTGCGTTTAACGCGTTGAACGCGTTGGACGCCCTTGAGCGGGATAACCGCGCTGAGCGCGTTCGGTATTAATTACCTGCATAAGAAGAAAAATGCGTCGACCGCGATGCATAGCATGAAATTTGATTTATGCCTCCTATCGTGGCAACGTACTAGTAAGTAGAGCTATGCTATTATATATAAGTAACCGTGTGTAACCTTGCTTCCTTTCCGTTCCGTGCGTTTTAATCGCATCCTGCTTCAGGCTAAGGGAGTCTCGGGCGCGGCATCGGTTGTCTTCAAGAGGTCGGGGTAGTCTCCCGGTTAAGGGAAATGGTAAAGGGTTAACGTCTCTTATTAACGTTTCCCGGTTAAGGGAACGGGGGAGTTCAGAGGCTTTTAACGCTACGCAATACACGTGGGTATTAACCACCACGATACTACTTCGCATAAACTCGACGGGGTTAACTATCCGCACGGTTAAGTGCCTTCCTTAATTACGAGGGACATCCTCAGTTACGAGGGGATATAGCTAACCGTTAAGGTCGTGCTACTAATTAATATAGTCCACGAAGTGGGCGAAAATTATAGGTGAAAAACTGCTGTCTATTTCAAAGGTTATTTCCTTAAAGGTAATAAGCCCTTTTATAAGGGTTAACGCGTTTAGGTGCGTTTAATGCGTTGAACGCGTTAGACGCCCTTGAGCGGGATAACTGCGCTGAGCGCGTTCGGTATCAGGACCTCTCCTAGGGTATCTCTAACCTTCCCTTATAGAATAAGGTTCTATAGCTATTAATTATATAGCCCCTATAATTACTAGCTAGTCTATATACCCTCTCCGATTAGGTCTAGTAATATAAGTTATTAGCTTATAGTCTATAGATAAGACTTTTTATTATTTTAGAGGGTTACTAACTATACGCTATTTCGCTTATTATAAGCTCCCTTATAACTTAGCGTAGGATATACTACTACGCTATAGTAACCCTAGCTCTAAGTAAGTCCTCTAGGTTAGTAACCTCTTACTAAGCGTTCTCTATATCTTCCCTTACTCTTTAGTATTAGGTTATTATAGCTACTATAGTTATAGTAATATTAGTATACTATAGAGCGTTATACTAATTAGAGACCGAGGCGTCTCTACCCCTAGAGCTATCTATCTAAAAGGGGTATTATTTTATACTAGCCCTTATAGCGTTAATAAATACTCTTAAGGTCTCTATATTACTTTATAAAGTAGTAATACTTATCTAGAGGTCTACTAGTAGGTTACTAATAAACCCTAGCTTCCTTACTAGGGTTAGGAGTATATTATTATATTTTACCTCCCCCTCTATATAGTCTAGCCTCCTAGATAGCCTATTTACTAGGTTTATAACCCCTAACTTATACTCTAGGTTAAAGTTAAATACTAAGAGTTTATATACCTATCTAGCGAGCTTTCCCTAAAGGTCCTACGCTAACGCGCTAATAATTCCCTTTAGTACCTAGTAGTTTATTAAGACTATAAACTTTTTTAATATACCTTAAAAGTAATAAGCTTAGTAGTTTAGGCTTTTAACTATAGTAAGAAGCTCCTATTAGCCTGCTCCCTAATGCTACTTAATATCGCTAAGCTTCTATAAATAGTAAGCAACTAGTTACTACTAGCTGTTAATATACTATAATAGGATATTAGATATAGCCTTTATAGAAGTATCTATTTTAACCCTTATTTTATAAGTTAGGTCCTAATATTAGAGAATAGTTACTAAGTAGAAGGTAGCTTAGAGCTATTTAAAGGCCTATTAGGCCTCTTCTAGCTAGTAAAATTCGCTTCCCTTCTTACTATTCTCGCTACTTTTTAATAAGGATGTTATAGGGGCTATAATACCTAAATAGCTTATAATAAACTTATAGTAGAAGTTATAGAATCCTAGGAAGACTTAGATCTCCTAGTAGGTCTTAGGTAGCTTCTATTTAGTAATAGCTTAGATATAGGTTTAGTTTATTAATATACCTTTAGGCGTAATAATATACCCTAGGAACTCTACTTATTATTAGTAGAAACTATACTTACTAAGCTTAATATATAGCGCCTACTAGTAAAGCCTATAGAGTACTTAGTAAAGGTCTTTTATATACTACTCTCTTATCTTAGAGTAGACTATAATATTATTTATATAAGCGATATAATAAGTATCTAATAGCTTAGTAAGCGCTTAGTAAATATACGCCTAGAATATCGCTAGGGCGTTTATAAGTCTAAATAATATAATAGTATATTTAAAATACCTATAATAAGTCCTAAAAGCTATTTTCTAGTAGTCTTCTAGCTTAATATAGATATAATAGTATATATCTTAAAGGTTAATCTTTAAGATCTATTTCGCTCCCTAAAGCCTATTTAATAGCTTACTAATAAGGGGAAGTAGATATTAGTTCTTTAGTATTACCTTATTAAGGCCTTAATAATCTATATAAAAGCGTAAGGATCTATCCTTCTTAGGTATAAAGAGAATAGGGGCGCCTATCTTACTTATTAAGGGTTAAATCTACCCTATTACTTAGTTATTAGTAATATATTAGTAGAGCTCCTCTAGCTAGTGCTTATTTAATAGGTAAATAGGCTTATATAGAGGTTTCTTCCCTTTAACTAAGTCGATAGTATATTCTATACTCTCTAGGGCTAGGTATTCCTTTACTAACTACTTATTAAACGTTACTTATTTATTATATAGCTCTAGTAGTAATTCTATTTCGCCTTCTAAGGCGTCCTCTTCGCTTAGGGCTTCTATTAATAGCTTATAGGGGGTAATATTCCTTAAAATATATATAATATAGGCTTTCTAGCTATTCTCTACGATCTCCTATATAAATACTAATAGCTTAGCGATACTAAGGTATTTATATCCCTAGGTATTTATCTAGGTATTAATTATAATACCCTCCTTACTTATAAAGTATTATAATAGGAGGAGGTCCCTTACCCCTTTAGGGTAGGGAGCCTTAGTAAATAGTCGCTATATTTTCCTTAGTTATCCCCTTAAGTTAATAAGGAAGAATATTAACTAGTATATATTTTAGCCTATTATAGAGAACTTATTAAACCCTTCTAATATAGGGGTATGCGCTACTACGGGTTATAGTTATAGGGACTTTACTAGTTGACTACTAATAATATTAACTTATAAATAGGAGTCTATATCTACTACTACTTCTTATTTAGTAATATTCTAGAGAACGATTACCTATCCTTTTATAATATCTCCCTTTAGGAAAGTATCTAGTTTTAATATAAATATAGGGGTTATTAGTATAATCCCCTAGCTTACTCTTTTTCTAATAGGTTAAGGTCCTCTACCTCCCTTATTAATTAGATTATATTAACCCTTACCTTATTAGTAAACGCTTAGTATCTTACTAGTATTTTATTTATACTCTATTATTTATCTAAGTAGTTTACTCTCTTATACCCCTTCTTCTTATAGCTAAAGTATACTAAGGGGTTAGATATTATAGGTTATATACTAAGGCTAAATATAGGCTGGCTCTAGTTAGGTCCCTATATTATAGCGCTAGCTAATTAGTAAGGTATTAGGCTCTAAGAACCTCGTATAGTCTTATAACTAGAGCCCTACTAGCTTACCTTTTAGCTCGCCCTTATTATAGGGGGTACTCTTAGTATATACTCCTTGCTTATATACTACTTCCTACTTTCGCTCTATAGGGCTTTGCTACCTCGTTAGTAATATATCTCCTATAAGTATTCTACTTTTATAGTAATATCTCTTAGTCTCTATATCTTAACCTTCTAATACTTAAGCTCCCTATATAGAAATAGGGCTAGTTAGAAGTATAGTATATAAGCCTTAGCCTTACTATCTTCTATATTAACTATACCTAAATTCTAATATATTACTAACTATTTAGCGAAGAACTATATTAGTAACTATATCTCCCTCTACCTTATTATATCTAGCTTCTCGTAGTACCTCTACTCTTAAAGCTCTAGATTAATATATTATTAGTAAATAAATATTATAAAGTTAGCCTAGGCTAGGTCTCCCTCTAGCCTAGCTTTATAATATTACTACTAGGTTTATAGGGATAAGCTTATCTTTATAAGTACTTATTAAATCTACTACTCTAGCGTGCTACTAGCGCGTAGTTAATATCTATTTTTAACTACTTAGATCTAGTTACTAACCTAGTTTATAATAAAGTCCTTACCTATAGTATAGTAATTATATATAGGGGGTTTCTTATATTCTCTCTATAGCTACCTCGTCGCTAAATAGTTAGTAAGCTCCTATAATAGGGTAGTAGTTTATTCCTTATACCTCTATTATTATAAATATATCTACTCTATAAGGCTCTCCTATTATCTTTATAATAATCTTATTACTTAGGTAAGGATACCTAAGATACTAGCTTCTTAGGGGGTTTTAAGTAGAGTATCTTATTAGCTATTACTTGCTATTTATTCCCTAAGTAAAAGTTACTCTATTAGTTTTAGTATTACCTAAGACCTAGCCCGCCCCCTTAGGGTAGCTTCTCTTACTATATTATTACTAGGATCGTTTAACCCCTTAGTATAGTATCCACGCTATATTCCCTATATCTTAGGGCTTAGCGAGTAACCTATATTATATTAGCTAAGGCCCTATTAGTCGTATTCTATATACCTAGCCCGGAGTTTATTATAGTTAAACTCCGTTACTAATTTATCTATTATTAATATATTAGTATACTATTACTAGTTCGTTTTAAATATTCTAACTAGCACTAGTTTCTTAAATCGAGGTAGAAGTAATAGAGTTATAAGAGTATAGCTATAAGCCTAAACTAGGAAAGGCTAGAATACTAAAACGTAGGTATATATAGTTATATTAGACTATTACTTAACCTTCTAAGTCTCTAGCTTATAGAGTTTTCTTAAGGGGGTATATATTTACTACTAATTCGCTAATATTTTGCTACTAGCGTTAGCTCTATATCCTGCACCCGCTATTGTTCCTTATATTAAGTTAAATAATAGGCTTATAACTATATAAAGGTTAAGGATCTTAATATAATAGGCGTTATAATAAGTAGTAGTTAGGGTAAATCTCTCTAGCTAATTAAATATAACTACCTACTTATTATCGCTATATACATGCTATATATTAGAAGGTAGGAGGGTAGATATAATAATATTAATATTAGTAATTTATTTTACCTAGCGGGCGTTAAATACTTTAAATATCTCTACCTAGTTAACTTAGTATATATTAGTAGTATAGCGCGCCTTATAGTAGTATTAAATACCCTCCTAATAGGTAAGTATATAACTAATATAAGATTAATTAGTTTCTAATATCTTAATAGCCTTACTAATAGGTCTAAGTAGGTTAATAAGAGTCTCTATATAGAGCTAGAAAAATTTATTACTAATAATACTAATTAGTATAATAATATTACTAGTATTACTATCCCTTATAATAAAGCCTCGCTAGCTAGTAATATTATTAAAGTAGATATAGTTAAGGAGGGCACCCTTTAAATAGAATACTAATAATAAGTAACGCTCTATATTTCCCTATTAAATAAAAGAGGAAGTAAGTAGGGCTTTAGGCTTACTATAAATAGTAACTTAGAGTTACTAAAGTTAGGCTAATTATAATTATAAGGTATAGAAGTAATTAATAATACTTAAGGCCTTCTTAATAATTAGTTACTATAGAGATAGCTTTATAATATTACTAATAAGAAGGTTTAGCTTATAGGAGTTATAGAGAATAGGAATAATATACTTAAGGCTTAGTTAATAAGTAATCTCTTAATATAAAGCCCTTATAATACTATTTATATTAGTTATAAAGCTATTAATCTACTTAAGGTTAGGAATACCCTTAACTATAGAGATCTTTTAGCCTCTAGCCACTATATAGTGATTTTACCTGCTTAAGTGCAATAGACCTTCTAACTCCGCGCCTCCTAATAATACATAGCCTTCGGTTACGTGATCCTCTCCTAACCATAGCTATACTTATACGTGCCTATAGCCTCACGATCTTTAACTTTATATTAATAATAACGTAGTTTTTAATTATTTAAACTACGAAACTATTAACTTTTCCTCTCGCGTACTACCCGCGCTACTAATACCGCCTC